>JACJUY010001714.1:41438-51766 GCA_014220935.1 Platorchestia sp. MABIK | reverse complement strand
AGTTGGATTATCACATGCAGCAAGAAGGAAGGCAGACACGAGTTAGATGATCACATGCAGCAAGAAGGAAGGCAGACACGAGTTAGATGATCACATGCAACAAGAAGGAAGGCAGACACGAGTTAGATGACCAAATGCAGCAAGAAACAGATATAAGCAAGGGAGACCTCAATAATAAAGGAGGCATTGGAGCCGTCGTCAGGCTGGTCCCCGACGGTGTAGGCGGACTGGCCAGACCCGGTCGACATCCACGACGCGGAGCTGCCGGTCGACCTGATGCTGCCTGCGGCCTTGTTGGTCTGGATGTCGCCCGTGCTGCGCTGGCGTCTCATCTGGTGAGGGTTCCGTATTAGGGGGCCATCTCATGTGGGGCTGCCTTAGGAGGATCTCCCTCTGGTTTGTTTTAGCCGGCCATTTCGTGTGGGGCTGTCTTAGGGGGATCTACCTCTAGCTTGTTTTAGCGGGCCATCTCGCGTGGGGCTGCCTTAGGGGGATCTACCTCTAGTTTGTTTTAGCGGGCCATCTCGTGCGGGGCTGCCTTAGGGGGATCTACCTCTAGTTTGTTTTAGCGGGCCATCTCATGTGGGGCTGCCTTAGGGGGATCTACCTCTAGTTTGTTTTAACGGGCCATCTCGTGCGGGGCTGCCTTAGGGGGATCTACCTCTGTGTACGGGGCTGCAGGGGCTGTGGAGCTGCTTAAGGGGATCAAACTCTATGGATCAATTCTTGTCTTGCTTTGTGAGGGAAGCAAACTCTCAGGAATTTGGAGTCAATATTCTTCACTTTCATAAACGCGTCTTTTGTTCGTGTGCCATGAGCGCAATGAGATTACGAGAGGCCGTGGAGCATTGAGGTCGGTGAAAGTTTGCAGTCATTGTAAAATGAATTGTATTGTGCGACCGGACGTTAGTGGAACTCTAAATGAACTTTAAGCCTGGTAAAATTAAATTTCAAGTTGCCCTAGCGAGGCAAAAATTATTCTGTATAGTCGTACTAAAACAAAAAGAAAGAAAGGAAAGTGAGCCTAAGGTTAAGTGAGCCTAAGGTTGTAAATAGTACTTAGAATCACAAAATCCAAATGAAAACGCGAATGACATTTTAGAGAGAAAAATTATATTTCAGACTAGCGATACCGAGACACTTTATACTTCCAACGTAGCCCTACTTGAATAAAATATTTCTTCGAGAGTCCATGAATTTAGAATGAGACGGGCTATTTCACGAGACGATACCTTGAAGACGCTTCTGATGTTGGATTTCTCGACGAGGCTGTTCCGTCTCCGCTGCGCCTCGTCACTGCGCATGCGCAGAACGAAGCCGCCGCGTCCATCGTCGACCTGCATGAGACATTATGTCCTCAGTAACTTGGATACGCCAGGCTATATCAGGGCAGAGGAAACAAGGTAGGGTCATTTCTATAGGGGAAATACACCTAGTCTTGTTCGGCTAGCCAATAGAACGGCTTCATTTCCAACTAACTTTGTGACGTCACCATTGCGACATGTCGTTAGGCCAATATTGGTACCAGATTTGGGGCTAGCAGTGTTGCCAGATGCAATATGAGAGCTGCTATTGGTTCGTTGCAGTGACGTCAGCATTGCCACACGGTCGACGAAAAAAAGACTGGTTTGACCCTACCTTGTTTCCTCTACCGTGGTTATTTCAAGCACGCTTGACCAACATCAACTATTGTTCATGACCAAGAGTGATAGGTTCAGTAGAATTATTATTATTACTAGTGCACACGTGCTGGTCAGCATTAATCTGAAGAATTTCATCCCTTCTTTCTTGAGTCAAATTCGCTTGTGCAAGTCGATGCTGTTCGGCATTAGTCTAAAGAATTTCACCCCTTCTTCTTGAGTTGAATTCTCTTGTGCGACTCAATGTTGTCCAGCGCTATGACCAAGAATTTCCTCGCTTCTTTCATGTGTTAAGCTCTCTTTAGCTACTCGGTGTTGCTCTGCATCATTCCGTAGAATTTCCAAACGCCGGTCAAGGGTCAATTTAGCTCTAGCTTTCGTTGGCGAGCAACATTGCTTCGTTTTGCCATTTCGCGTCGTTCATCCGATCGTCTTCGATGTTTTTCTTTCTGTCGGAGTCTTGCTATTTCTCTTTTGCGGTTGGACACATTTCTATCTTTGGTGGTCTCCTTTGCCGGAATTTTATTCTGAAATGTCGTCTATTATCTCTTGAAAGCTTTTCAAAGAAATCACAATATCGAAAACAATAACTCAAGTTCCAAAATCTTGGGCCTTAAACCCAGTGGTAGCCAGGTTACTGGTCGAACGAATTGAAAACATTTCTTTTTGCATTTTCAATTAAAAATATCAAAGCGACATGATGAATTTCAACAGAGAAAGCTCCATAGAAATTTCTATTCTAAAACTAAACCGATTACGTATTGTGGAGACCATGATCAAGAGGAGGTCACACAGACGGAGGGACGGACGAACGCAGCTACTTTTATGAAAATGATTATTATATACTACGTTTCACCACCGAAGACTCTACAGAGGCATTTCATCGATGTACTCGACATTCCCCAGTTCACCATTTCCATAGACAGGGTGAATTTCATTTTGTGGGTTCAGTAGAAATATACGGCAGAATTTGTGTATTTCCCTAGCTTTAAATTAATCATCATCATCACTATTATAAAAGTAGCCGCTTCCGTCCGTCCGTCCGTCCGTCCCTCCGTGACCCCCTCTTGATTATGGTATCCACAATACGCAATCGGCTTATTTTTAGAATAGAAATTTTCTATGGAGCTTTCTCTGTTGAAATTCATCATGTCGCTTTGATATTTTTAATTGATATTGCAAAAAGAAATGTTTTAAATTCGTTCGACTAGTAACCTGGCTACCACTGGGCATAAGGCCCAAGATTTTGGAACTTGAGTTATTGTTTTCGAAATTGTGATTTTCTTGAAAAGCTTTGAAGAGATAATAGACGACATTTCAGAATAAAATTCCGGCAGAAGAGGCCACCAAAGATAGAAATGTGTCCAACCGCAAGAGAGAAGTAGCAAGACTCCAACAGCAAGAAAAACATAGAAGACGATCGGATGAACGACGCGAAATGGCAAGACGAAGCAATGCTGCTCGCCAACGAAAGCTAGAGCTAAATTGACCCTTGACCGGCGTTTGGAAATTCTACGGAATGATGCAGAGCAACACCGAGTAGCTAAAGAGAGCTTAACACATGAAAGAAGCGAGGAAATTCTTCGTCATAGCGCTGGACAACATCGAGGGGCACGAGAGAATTCAACTCAAGAAAGAAGGGGTGAAATTCTTCAGATTAATGACGACCAGCACGTGTGCATTAGTATATATAAAAAGTTGAATGTTTCTAACACGTAATTATTCTGCAGTTTTGTGTAAAGCTGAACTCTGATTTCAATGAAATTTTAGCAGCTGGTTTACCTGAGCGAACTTTACGGGAAGCCACAATGACTCAAGCCCTTCATTTGGAACGAGTTTCATTTGTATTTCCAGCAACTGAGAAATCTTCTACAGAAACAAGATCCAAAACCTAGTAGAGTATCAGTACATCTGCACGCACTTGGACAAACATGCTTCTTGTTGCATCAAACAAACCTTAACCCCACTTGACGGTTCCTATGTGAAGAGATGCAACCTGAACATTACATCAAATACATTTTTCACAAAATATCCCCTCTCTATTTCTCTGCCTGAGATCCCCTACCACATGGCTTCATGTATAATTTTCAAAAAACGGGATGTTATATTTCTTCATTTCTCCAGATTAATTTTTCATAAAACACAATGTTTTATTTCTTCACTTCTCCAGATTTATTTTTCATAAACGGGTTGTTCTATTTCTTCACTTCTCCAAATTTATTCCTCATAAAACGGGATGTTTTATTTCTTTATTTCTATAGTTTTTTTTTTTCATAAAACGGGATGTTTCATTTCTTCATCTCCCTCCCTGAGAGCCCATACCACATGGCATCAAATTCATTTTTCATGTTTCGTGATGTTTAAGCCTTAATATATTTTATTTTTTATTTCTTCATTCTTTTCTGTTTCTACCTTGGCACTCTTCCCTCACCTTCCTGTCCCTGTCGGCGAGGGGGTCGCCGTCAGACCTGAGGGAGGTGGTGGACCCGCGACTGGCGGGCGACTGGCCGCCTCGGCTGCGACTGACGGAGGCCTGGCCGAACTGTGCCGAGGTCCGCACGCCGTAACCGTGCCGCAGGCCCCGCTGCCACTGCCCTTTGTACGACCCTGGGGTGGGCAGAGGGGGGAATGGTTTAGTCCGCTGCCCTTTGTACGACCCTGAGGTGGGCAGAGGGAGGGGTGGTTTAGTCCGCTGCCCTTTGTACGACCCTGAGGCGGGCAGAGGGGGGAATGGTTTAGTCCACAGCTCTTTGTACGACCCTGGGGCGGGCAGAAGGGGGAATGGTTTAGTCCACAGCTCTTTGTAGGACCCTGGGGGGCAGGCAGAGGGAGGGGTGATTAAGTCCACTGCTACTGCCCTTTGTAGGACCCTAAAGCAGACATGGGGAGGAATTTTTCATTCCAATCATGCCTGAGGGCAGATATAGGGAGGCTTGATAAAAGGAGACTTAATTCCAATCAAGCCTGGTACACATCACCTTGTACATTGGTTATGCAAACGCCTCATAACCAACACCACGACGCCATGACGGCTACCCCCGGTTACACCCATTTCCGACACCTGGGTAGAGTATCGAATTGTTGCTGAGTTCTCCCTTTTCCCAACGGGGAGAAACAAGTGAGATTTAAGTGAGAAGAGAACCAGACTTGGACGGAAACAAATGAGGATCGCATCACACGCGACAGCAAAACCCAGCACCAGCTTCGTAAATCTCCGTTGCTGCTATTTTTTTGAGTGTGGCAAGCATCCGAAGCTCTCAATAACTCAAGGCAGGTAACGCGAGCGCTAACCAAAGCAGAATAACAAGCTCGGTGCCCTGCCAGCCGCGTATCTGCAGAGGATAATACCACGGCACTCGAGTCACGTCTCCAAATTTTAAATGCTCCGAAGATTAATGCTTGTCTGGCCCTAAGCTTCTGAAGAGCCTTGGAATTGCCGTGCAGAACTGCAAAGTATTGCTGGCAAATGCTGTCTGCAGGACACATGGCCTCAGAACATGCTGCCGTCTTTCCGAACTTCTTTGAACTATTTTCTCATCAAATTTACGCTCTTTCCAAATTGTGCATCAAGGAAAAATATTTTTGTACAAATGAGAAACCTCGCTATCACATCTGTGACTGAGGGAGGTGTCAGGCTGAATTCTAAAGAGTACGAGCATATTTAGCAGCCAAATGTTCAGTGGCGATGAGGTTTATCACAAATTTTCATTGTGTGAAAGGAAAAAGTGAAGCATTGAGCAAAAGTTCTCATTAAGATTTAGCGACTTTTATCGTTAGAGGCTGCAGAAAGAGACAACACGCGTTCATAATGCGTTATTCTTCGAAACAAAAATCATAGACACAAAAAGACGAGCTTAGATGAACTCACTCCTCAATATTTTTTATTTCAAAGCATCGGTGCAATTTTAGCGCCCTTTTTCATACTTACTATTCCGGTACAGCCAATTGGGCCGAGAGCAGCTCGAGAGACAGGGGTAAACTTCAACATATATGTATCAATAAATGTGGAATTCCGATATTTTGGTGTGAAATTCCATTTTTTGGTGTAGAATTCCGATATTTTGGTGTAAAATTCCGATATTTTGGTGTAAAATTCCATTTTTTGGTGTAGAATTCCGATATTTTGGTGTAAAATTCCGATATTTTGGTGTAAAATTCCGATATTTTGGTGTGAAATTCCATTTTTTGGTGTAGAATTCCGATATTTTGGTGTAAAATTCCGATATTTTGGTGTAAAATTCCGATATCTTGGTGCAAAATTCCGATATTTTGATGTAAAAGTCCGATGTTTTGGTGTAAAATTCCGATATTTTGGTGTAAATATCCGATATTTTGGTGTAAAATTCCGATATTTTGGTGTAAAATTCCGATATTTTTGTGCAAAATTCTGATATTTTGGTGTAAAATTTCGATGTTTTGGTATAAAATTCCGATATTTTGATGTAAAAGTCCGATGTTTTGGTGTAAAATTCCGATATTTTGGTGTAAATATCCGATATTTTGGTGTAAAATTCCGATATTTTGGTATAAAATTCCGATATTTTGGTGTAAAATTCCGATTTTTTGGTGTAAAATTCCGGTATTTTGGCGTAAAATTCCGATATTTGCATCAGTGAAGCTGCTGCTCGTCATCCAAACAAAAGCTTACAGGGACGACGACGAACAAAAGAAATTTCCCAAAGTAATTACTTGCATAGAATGTAAGTTATGCTGAAATAGTATCGCACACAGCGTGTACATGTAAGGGGTGGTCCTTTATTATTATACACAACTTGTGTGTGTGTCTTGATTATCGCCACACACAACATGTACGTGTGAGCGACTCATGATTATAACCACTACACACACATTAAGGTTAGCAGGATTAGCGCTGGCTGAACATAAAGGCGTCGCGTCGCAGAGCCACCGCCTCCATTCGCCGGGGCAGAGACGGGAGAATGCAAGATCAATTCTCTTGTTTTGATGTTACTTTGTAAATAGTCCTCGAGTGCTTCTTTCAAACACGCAAACTCTCGCGTATTCGATCCTTCCTATTTCGAGTTTCAGCTCGGAAAAAAGATTGCCTTTTTTTTTGAAAGACTAGTAAAATATTTCACGGTCGCAAAGTTTATTATGGGAAATTTTTCGATAATATCTATGTATTTGAGCTTGTATTTTACCCTTATGATTTCAGTTAAATGTTCCTCTGTCGTTCAGTTCGGTTAGGTTAGGTAAGGTTAGCCTAGATTAGGTTAGGTTAGGTTATGTTAAGTTAGGTTAGGTTAGGTTAGGTTAGGCTAGGTTAGGTTAGGTTAGGTTACGTTAGGTTAGGTTTTGGGTTGGGTTGGGTTAAGTTAGATTTTGGGTTAGGTTGGGCTAAGTTAGGTTTTGGGTTTGGTTTGGTTAAGTTAGGTAGGGTGGTAAAATACTTGATCTTGTATTTTGCCTTCGTGATTTCAGCTAGATGTTCCTCTGTTGTTCAGTTCGGAAAGAGTTCCTTACGAAAGGAACAATGGAGTTGGGAGACAATAACAGCTGGCATACGTCTCAATCGCTATCCAATCAAAATCATATTTTCGTTTTTTTTAGAACAATAAGAGTCGTACAATAAACATATTCTTACGTTCTACGACAACAGGCGTTGTACCTCACTCAGAAAAACTCACTATTTACTCAATTACGTGAATCTTTGAAGCTTTCAACGTTTTGGGTCTGATGGGAAAACCACGGAAGAGAATGCTTGCTATTGAAGCATGGAGGCAACTTTATATTCTTCTACAGCGAGTTAAATACCTCAGTGAATTATAAATGTGTCTTTAGGAAAGTGGCTGTGTAAACCAGAGAATATTTATGAGATCAAAATTATGCTTCTATAGCCAGAGAAATGAAATGAGGGGAATTGAGTGAAATTTAGAGTGTGACCTTACGCTGTGTAGCGTTATACTTGTCGCAGTTCTCGATCTTTTGTGGTTATTTAATTTCTGAGTTGTGTTACGTAAGCGCTTGTTCGCTGCTTTAGTCATTTTTAATGACACTGTTACTACCACGTAAGAGGAAATAAGGGAGGTTCAAAACAGTCTTTTTTTCGTTGACGGTGTGGTTTTGCTGACGTCACGGCCACGAACCAATAGCAGCGCTCATATTGCATCTGGTAGCAATGCTACCCCCAAATCTGGCTCCACTATTGGCCTAACGATCTGGCGTTTTGGTGACATCATAAAGTTTGTTTGAAATAAAGCCTTTCAATTGGCTAGCCGAACAAGAGGAGGTGTATTTTCTCCCATAGAAATGACCCTATCATGTTTCCTCTACCGTGGTTACTACCCGCATCAGTTACGGTTCTCATGCCTCCGAACCTGCGAGCCATCAGCGGCTGAAACCTACGCCCTATTTCTCCGCCATCACTCAAACCTTTCGATAATACTTACGTTCAGCCTAGGACGTGAGCTTGCTTCTAATTATCATCTAACACTAGTATACACGGCCTGTCAAAAATGACGGGATTTGATATTTTACTTTTATAGTTCTCCTTGATGTGGATGACCAACAAATATATCCGCGATTAAAACATTTTTGTGCTTGTGCACTGGTGAAACACAGATACGGTCATTAAGGATCCTTCAAATCAAAACAAAGACGCTGTTTCGTAAGAAGCGGACACCAAACAAATAAATGAACACACCAACAGTATTATTAGATATTAAGATTGGACTTATGAACATCAGTGTCAAGTTGTGCTTCTCGTGCGAAAAATGAGCTAAACGAAAGAAGCACGTACTTAGGTCGTCAGACGTGCAGCTGATGTGAGAGGCGCGACCGAAAAAAAAACTGTGAGAGTGTCACTATGATTGAGATTTGAAGAGACGTCGCAGCACTAAGTGTGCATCCACGAACTTCTATGCACTTACATTTAACCTTAAAATCTCACACGGATATGAGTTTGATAGAAAAAATGTTCCTAAGTTTTCACCACTACGTGAATGCTTTAATACAACACACACACATCCCTCATTCTTTGTGTGCTACACAGGCTGCTCCTGCATCTTCCTTCTCTCCGTTTCTCAAGTCTGATTCATCATACACGCGTGTTGGTGGCTCTCGACATGCCTACACGATGTATGTCCCGGAAGAGGAAACAAGGCAGAGTCATTTCTGTGGGGGGAAAATACACCTCTTCTTGTTCGGCTAGCCAATAAAACGGCTTCATTTCAAACAAACTTTATGACGTCACCAAAACGCCGTATCGTTAGGCCAATAGTGGAGCCAGATTTGGGGGTAGCAGTGTTCCCAGATGCAATATGAGCGCCGCTATTGGTTCGTTTCCGTGACGTCAGCAAAACCATGCAGTAAACGAAAAAAAGACTGGTTTGAACCTCCCTTGTTTCCTCTACCGTGATGTATGTCTCACGGCCCTTCACTTGGCTCAAGTCCCGCCCTTGTTCTCTACACAGCCGAGCAAACCGTTTGGTCGCCCTTCATTAATTTAAAGTTAATATTATGATCAAAGAACAAATTAATTTACCGCACTCTTCGTAGATGTGTCTTGCGTGTGTTTACCTCCAACGCGTGCCTCTCGTGTGTGTTTTAATTATCCATTGTTTATAACTGGCGCTAAGTCTATTCATCAACGTCAGCTGCTGCATCCATCATTGTCGGTCATTACATCGCATTCTCGGTAGTTTCCACGCGTAACGAACGTACTGAAGATGATAGGCAGGCTCGAATGATACCGTAGATCATCGAGCAAGAGCAGATCTTGTTCAGAATCGGAACAAAGGGACGCATCAAAACTTAGAAGTGACTGCACAAAACCTAAGTCCTGCATGCGTACCAAAAACTAACATGCTTAACAAAAACTAAAACTAACTAACAACTGAATGCGAATTGGCTTCAGCTCCTCACCAACTCTAGGACTGCAGACAACTTTCAAGGACGGAGACTTAACCTAACAACACGTGGCGTCTTTTTCTACGGCTCTTGGTGGACTGTGGTGCAAGAAAAGTAGATGAACCCACCGAAGTATTCAGCCACAAACTAGTGAGTTAGTGATCAGTGGAGACATATATTGTCTCCATAGAGCAGAGCGGGCGATAGAGAGCATCTGTTACGAACGTTTGAAGAAGAGGTTTGTAAAACAAAAGGTTGAGAAGGGACGAAAATACACAATTAGTGAATTGAGCTCGACGTTATTGATTAGTGGGACCATCTACTGCATCAATAGAGCAGAGCAGGCGATAGAGAGCATCTGTTACGAACGTTTGAAGAAGACGGTTTTAAAACAAAAGGTTGAGAAGGAACAAAAAATGCATCATTAGTGAATTGAGCGCGACCAGCGTGAGATTAAAGAGCAATGGAGGCCTGGCGGCGCTCTACACGGTAGAGTTGGCAGCCCTGCAGCGCATACCGATGCAGGGGACCCGCGAGCGAGCCGACCAATCCCTGGCCTCCTTACAAAGACCTTGTGGCGTCCATCACCGTAAAAAATTCTACATTTATTGCCTTCGCTGACCGCCCAGCGCTGACGGCATGCTCACAGCGACGGCCTCTGGGGAGCTGGGATGTTGACGGCCTTTGTGTGTGTGTGTGTTGCTGCTGTGTGTTGTGTGTGTTGCTGCTGTGTGTTGTGTGTGTGTGTTGCCCCTGTGTGTTGTGTGTGTTGCTGCTGTGTGTTGTGTGTGTGTTGCTGCTGTGTGTTGTGTGTGTGTTGTG
>JACJUY010001714.1:15046-41352 GCA_014220935.1 Platorchestia sp. MABIK | reverse complement strand
TGTGTTGCTGCTGAATGTTGTGTGTGTGTTGCTGCTGAATGTTGTGTGTGTGTTGCTGCTGAATGTTGTGTGTGTGTTGCTGCTGAATGTTGTGTGTGTGTTGCTGCTGTGTGTTGTGTG
The DNA here is from genome assembly GCA_014220935.1 of Platorchestia sp. MABIK. Taxonomy (NCBI): domain Eukaryota; kingdom Metazoa; phylum Arthropoda; class Malacostraca; order Amphipoda; family Talitridae; genus Platorchestia; species Platorchestia sp. MABIK. The sequence goes on along the minus strand of JACJUY010001714.1, from coordinate 41,232 downwards.
TGTGTTGTTGCAGAATGTTGTGTGTTGTGTGTGTGTTGCTGCAAAATGTTGAGCATTGATGAGTGTAATGCTGATGTCGAATTTCACAGGAGAATGGTCAAGAAACTGATGTGGATTTTGGAAAAAATTTGGGTGAGTACTGTTATCGATGTTCTTTCTGGCGGCTGCTTAAGAACATAACTATAAAAGTTGAGTTGGACGTTCAGAACATTTCGATGAAAGATGCGGAGAAAATGAAACTTGCGTTGAGCAAATTGCTGTGGGAACGGAAGTAGATTTGAGGGCCGAATTATAAATAAAAGCACATGTCAGTGTTTATTTCTACAAATTTTGACTACGAAAATAATAGCGAGAAATAAGGCTTTGAAACTCAACATTTTGTACTAAGAGCTTTACTGGTTAAATTGAACGTTTCGACTCGTTGAGTCATTCTCAACAAAAGTTCTCTGGAAAAAAATGATATAAATGCATATTGAAAATATCAAAAAATAAACGTAAAAGTAAGAAAAAAAAAAAATTAAAAATAAATGAAACTGAATTTTTTTCCTTACTTTTACGTTTATTTTTTGATATTTTCACGATGTAAATATTTCTTTTTTTTCCAGAGCACTTTTTTTGAGAATGACTCGACGAGTCGAAACGTTCAATTTAACCAGTAAAGCTTTTAGTACAAAATGTTGAGTTTCAAAGCCTTATTCCTCGCTATTATTTTCTTGGTATAAATAAAATTGCCCAGAAACTTAAGTGAGGTAAATTTAGGAAAGTCAATGAATAAAAAGATTTGGAACAGTTAGACCTCCACGGTCATTATCAACCTGAAAACAAGTAGTAAATACTAGTCAAATTGACCGTGCAGGTCGAAACGTTCCAAAATATTTTATTATTCATTGACTTTCCTGAATAGAATAATGATCTCATTAAAGACGTTTCCCTTTGTACTTCTAGTTATAATTCGAATGTGTTAAACGCAAGCCACTTAAATATGTCCAAATGAGGCCCGTCATAATGAGGTAGAGTAAAGTAAAGCAATAAAATCTAAGTTTGACTCCACCCTTATCTTGCAGCTTAGGGATGTGAACCTACCTAGTCACTGAGTGAGGGCCACATGCCATGATGGATGCCATAAGATGGGAATTTAATGCGTAAATTTTCACACCATATGTGTGAATGTAGACATAAATAAACCAACAAGAACGTTTGTCATTCATAAAACCTCTAAATGCGAGCAGAACCACTCGGCAAACTGGCATGGAGAACGATACGAGTTGCTTCCGTAAATTTGAGCTATGCAATGTTTCATCAAAGGTAATTTCTTCAAAATAAAAAGAAGAACCAACGTTACAGAGAACATTTATTAACGCAAACGTTTCGGAATGAAATTATTCCACCATCAGTGTCATTTTCCTCACATTGCACGTACCTACACAGGCGAGTAAAACTATACACCGACATTTGTACGACCGAGGCCACACGACTTAAGGTCAAATTTTGCATTCTTTCATGGCCGAATTTAAATTTTGAACAACTTTTTGGATGCATTAATTAAGAACAGCGGGCGTAAATTGTATGAGAGAAATGTGTTCTATGTTGGAGTGTTGCCAACATGAAGCGGTCTGCTTGTGCCTCGTCCAGCTGAGGTGTGTGTGTGTGTGTGTTGTGTGTGTGTGTGTGTGAGACGAGCAGTGTGTGTGTGTGTTGTGTGTGTGTGTGAGACGAGCAGTGTGTGTGTGTGAGACGGCCAGTGTGTGTGAGAAACATGATATGTGTGCGAGAACATCGTATGTTGAACTTACACACACCCGCTTTTCATCACAAAAGAAGTTAGTTGGCTAAGTTTTTTCATAACTTTTGAATTCTTTGAAATTAACAGAATCCGCAACGAAGCCAAATTTGTAGCCTGTGATCTAACCGAAATTCTTGAGACAAATTCATGGCTTACATAAAAGTCTTCATTTTCTTTGCCTTTACACAATGAAGCAAAAACAAGCCTCAACTTAGCTAAGCATCTACACACACATGAGCGTCACACAGCTGTGTTGCATTCAATACACCCTGTACAACACACCCTGACAGGTCCTGTGTGCCACACTACACACACACATCACACAGCTGTGTTGTGTTTGCAGCTGGCCAGGAGAGCTCCAGGGATGCCACGGATCATGCCGCCCAAAACCGCCTACTCTATCTTAGATCTTTATATTGCTTTCTATGATGAATCTTTATGATCTTGATCTTTAAGTAGTTTAAATCTTTGATCGCTATGATGAATTAAAGCTCAACTTTGAAGCACAACATCAAGTCTTGACTGTTGTTTAAATGTGGCACAACACACAAAACACAACACACAACACACCAGATCCAAAACACAACACACAAGACACAAAACACAGCACACAAGACACAAAACACAGCACACAAGACACAAAACACAGCACACAAGACACAACAAGCGGCACATGCAGGGTCCCAATAACATAGGGGCGGTGCAGGTACATATTACAATGATGTGGTGAAACCATAAACAATGATTGTGATGCACCGAAAGTGTACAAGAAGGCGTCCTCCACACCTCATTAAATAGAGCTAATAAAGCGTGCAGCAGCTGGGTTAGTTTCCGTTCAGAAATGCTAAGAGTTATTTGTTGATAACAATTTCCCCAAGACTTTTATTGATAAAACTACGCGCGATGGACGAACCAACTAAGGTCTTTGTGGCGTGCAGGAGAGCGGAGTTCAATTAATGAGTCTAGACGCAGGGGATCTCAACTTTGACTTTGAGGTTCTCAACCTTGTTGGAGGTGCTGAACCCCACAAGTTCCATACATGCATTCATCGAACCCTTCGTGGTCGGAAAAACACAACGCACTTTTTACTTCAAGTTCAAAACATTCGAACCCAGAGGTTCGACTCACCGAACCCCTGGGGTTTGACCGAACCCAGATTATGAACCACTTGTCTAGAGGGCCGTCTGGCTCGGTGTTGGTGAGGTGCCATGCCACTCATCGTTATGGATCACCTCAGTGAGGCTTGGCCACACTGGACATATCTTTATTTCTATTTTGGCCCTACTGGATATATCCTTATTTCTATCTTGGCCCTACTGGATATAGACTTATTTCTATTTTGGCCCTACTGGATATATCCTTATTTCTATTTTTGCTCTACTGGATATATACTTAGTTCTATTTTGGCTCTACTGGATATATACTTATTTCTATTTTGGCCCTACTGGATATATCCTTATTTCTATTTTGGCCCTACTGGATATATCCTTATTTCTATTTTTGCTCTACTGGATATATACTTAGTTCTATTTTGGCTCTACTGGATATAGACTTATTTCTATTTTGGCCCTACTGGATATATACTTATTTCTATTTTGACCCTACTGGATATATACTTATTTCTATTTTGGCTCTGCTAGATAGACACTTATTTCTATTTTGGCTCTACTGGATATATACTTGTTTCTATTTTGGCTCTACTAGATAAATACTTATTTCTATTTTGGAAAATTTCTTCTATTCTTTGGGTTACCGCACCGTTACAGCCTGCCTGAGTAAAAGTTCGTCTGTTCATTCTTCACGCTGTTTTTCTCGTCAAAATTTTCAAATTTTGAATTTAAATTTCCTTTGCGCTAGAAGTTGTGGGAAATTTTATAAATACCAAACATTAACTGGGTCCATCATTAACTGTCAATTTTAAAAGATTGTTGATTTTTTTCCAAACGCCCCATCAATGGGTTGTTTTTTAAGCAACGTGTAACACTTTTTCGTTGAGGGAAGTGGCCATTTGCTAATATTGGCGATAAAAGAAGCACTTTATATTATCGGTAAATAAACTCACCGCCAAGGACAAATTACCCAGCGGCATTTTAAAAAGTGTGTCGTAGTGATTTTAGAAATTTAATGATAAATCACTGCTCTAAAAGTTAGTGTGCGTAGAATCAAAGATTTTTAATGAAAAGCTTCCATAAGAAAAAACTTTTTGGTATGGTCAGCGTTCGGAGGATCACCTCGTTCTCGATGCAGCCAACAAAAAAATAGTTAAATCCTGGTTTGCTTTTCCGTAGACTTTTTTTTGTAAAGTTGCAAATAATTCTGAGAACATGTATGTGTCCATTTTTTTTATATTTTCCCTACATTTTTAACGCAAACATACATCACGAAAGAATGGAACGATGGAAAAATTCCTAAAAGCAAATGAAAAGGAAAGCAAACCAGTCAAGGCAAGTCATTCCTGCCCAGATGTGGTCTTGATCATCTACAGTATTTTCGTACCTTCCTTAGTCTTCATCTATGTTCGTACAATCCTCAGTCAAACGAGACAATAATCGGTACACATTTAAACACAAACGTAATTAGAGCCCACTGAGGCATCTAAATAACTAGAACACACTGAAACGCGAAAATAATTTCGACATACCGAAGCGCCAGAATAATTTCGACTCACTGAAACACCATGATAATTTAATTTAAACACACTTAAACGCCAACACAAAATGAGCACGTCTAGCCAAGAAATAATATTTGACTTACCAAAGTCGACAAAGGTTAAAAAAAATAGGAGCAAAAAAATAATTAAGCGAAAAAATCGGAGTAAAAAATAGGATGAAAAATAGAAGCACAACTAACACAAAATAATATCTGACTCACCAGAGTCGGCGTAAGTTTCAGAGCCATATCCGTCCTGGAGGCCGTTGGCCCAGGTGCCCTCGTACTTGGCCGCCGAGGACACGGACTGCCGGACGCCATAGCGACCCTTGAAGCCCTGCGTCCACTCGCCTCTGTACAGCCACCGCCCCCGGGACTCGACGCCCAGCCCGTGTCTCTTGCCGTTCTGCCACTGCCCCTCGTACGTCGACCCGCTGGGGGTGGGGAGGGGGGAACATGGGAGTTAGTGGCGGGTCAGCTGAAGTGGTTGTGTTTGATGACGAGTATTTGATAGGAGTGCAAGTATGTAGCAAACTGAATGGAAGTGGTGTGTACAAGAACCAAAATATCAAGTCGACCCGCTGAGGGGGAGTGGCCGTTCAACTGAGGTGGTTGTGTTTAATGACGAGTATTTGATGGGAGTGTACGTACCTGAGCGTACGTGGAGAGAGGTCGGTAGTGGCTGGTGTCAACTTAGATGTTTATGTTTAAATAGAGAACATTTAATTGGGGTGCAAGTACCTGACCGTGTGGAGAAGAGGAAGGGAGGTCGTTAGTGGCGGGTGAACTGAAATGGTTGCGTTTAAATCGAGAATATTTAGTAAGAAGGCAACTACCAAAGTTCTAAGTCAAACCGCTGTGTGGGGGGAGCCGGGTTGTTGGAAGGAAGGATGCTTTGATCCAATGAAGCCTGATACACATCAACTTGTACATCGGTTTTTCAAATGCCTCATTACTAACACCAGGACGCCATGACGGTTACTCCCGGTCAAGCCGGTACCCATTTCCGACACCTGGGTAGAGTGGGGAATTGTGGCTGAGTTCTCCCTTTTCCCAACGGGGGAAATCACATATGAATCAAAATAAAAAAATATATAAATAAGTCATGTAAGGAGCATTAAACATAATACTTATGAAGATCTTCAGGGAATACGTATTGGTTTTTTGTTGAAACATCGTACAAGAAATTGGCGTCAATAGCAGACACCATGTGAGCGGATAAATATTCGTCGTAATTAATTCTAATAACAAATTAAATACGATGTGAAAAATTTGATTTTCTTTCCGCACACCCGCACACGACGGGCCAGCGACCGCAGCCAGTGAGTGACTGCAAGCATCCTTCCGCAGCGCATCGTTATATAGTGCGCGAGGTATCTTGGCTACCGGAGACTGTGTCGCGGATGTCTCACAAAAATCCGAACCGAGCATTTATTTTCCCGTATCAGGAATACCATCATAATCAGTAATGCTTTTCTATAGGTTGATTTTAAAGGACAATTTTACGAGAAATTAAATGCTTATGGTATTCTTGTGATGGTATTACTGATACGGGAGAATAAATACTCGCTTTCAGTTTTTGTGGGACATGCTGTATGAGATGCCTGAGAGCATCACTTTTGCGCCATGCATCGCTGCAGCAGAGAATACCGAGTCTTCTCATTCTTTGTCTTCTCATTCTTTGCCTTCTCATTCTTTGTCTTCTCATTCTTTGTCTTCTCATTCTTTGTCTTCTCATTCTTTGTCTTCTCATTCTTTGTCTTCTCATTCTTTGTCTTCTCATTCTTTGTCTTCTCATTCTTTGTCTTCTCATTCTTTGTCTCATTCTTTGTCTTCTCATTCTTTGTCTTCTCATTCTTTGTCTTCTCATTCTTTGTCTTTTCATTCTTTGTCTTCTCATCCTTCATCCTTCCTCTCTTTAATCATCTTTGTCGCAATAAGGGAAGCTAAAATCAAATGAATGTTCCCATTCTGCCGTCTCTGTCACTCACTAACGCCCGCACGCATCCCTGTCTATTGCTCGGCTCCCTCTGTCTCAAGGCTAAGAATAGCCTTGAAATTCCTGTCTAAATCCAGCCAAGCGAGACCGCGTCCTCTAGTCAGCTTTAGGTTCATGCATTATTTGCGTACTGAATTGTTTCTGTTTAAACGCGTTCATTTGATTTTACTTCAAAATCTAAATAGACTTGGGAAAATTATTCTTGGAACTGCGCTCTCAATTCACCGAAATGACCATCGAAAATAAGTGGCACATAAAAATGTAATATCGATGCAAACAGCATATAAGATACACTAGTTGTGCAACAACAGCAGAAAACTCTGGAGGTAAGTTGAGTGCAGCAGAAGACGGCAGTAAACACTAAATCACAGAAGAATCCAGTGGAAGAATAATGACAGTAAAAGAAAACCCTGAATGACAGTAGAATACAGTAAATGACAGTAGGAGGCTCCACATCACTGCAGGAGACAGAACAAGACAGTAAATAGCTCAGGGTCACACAACGCAATCCACATGGCTGTGCAATACGAGACATGCTGCCATGTATTAGAAACACAAGTAACATTTTTTGGCAATGTGAATATAATGGTTAGTACGTCATTGCGTGAGACGTTATTGTGCATGTGTGTGTTCGTGTGTTCGTGTATGTGTGTGTATGTGTGCTTATGTGTGTGCATATTGTTGCGAGAATATGAATTCAAAAATAAAATAATTAAGCATTTCATCCATGCGATTATTGTGTACAGCGAAGGACTCTATGAGCCTCACAGAGCAAAACGATTACATCGAATGATAACTTATCGTTTTGGAAGATTTTCGCGTCCCATCGATATTTATCAAATTTTAGTAAACCTCTCGTAACGCATCGAAGAACTAGAACCATCAGAAAACTACGTTTTACAGTGAAATGCCACACAACACAAAGAAATGAAGGATTATTGCAGTAGGAAACAGCGTTCTCCAGCATACCACTTCATTCCAACAGAATGTATGAGTCCCACACACACACACACACACACACACACACACACACACACACACACACACACACAACCAAACAACACAACAAAAACTTCACAAGACGCAAGACCTTCTCGAAACTGCGCTCGATAAAGCGTCGAGGGTTCGGAAATGGCGTAAACTTTTTTTGAATCCGTGCCAGACGCGTCAGATATTAGCGAGGAGTTGTGCGAACCAACGCTGGAGCTTTGCTTTGATAACTTTGTGAAGTTTAAACCGATCGACCGCCGCACTTCCCCCTCAGCAGCGCTCCATCTCACGGCTCAAATGTACGACATGAGCTGAAAGGATTTAAATGTGAGATTTTTTGAAGGCTTGTTGTAAATATTCTGGCTTAGGGCACTCGAACGTTTATAAATATGCTTACGAACGTTTACGTACTTCGAGAACTGAAATGATTTACGAGTGAGAAATTCTGAGAGCATCATATAACTTTTCAATTGCCCGCAAACGTTTATATTTACGCAGGAAAAGTCTTAAGTATTTCGATGGATGGAACAAGAACAATAATAGGGGCGCTCGGATCTGTGATACAGGCGAGAGATACACAAAGCTGCCCCCTCGAGCGTCTGGCAGCCTCACCACCCTCAAACCTCCGACACCAGCATCACATGCGCAAAGGGCATCTCTTTCAGTTCCCTATCTATCCTTTTCCATTTCACCTTTTCTCTTCCCGACACACTCTGTGTCAAACTCTCTTTCCGTCTGCTCTTTAAGCATCGTTCGTTCGTTCGTCTGGCAGCCACCGGCACCGACACCACGGTAAAGGAAACAAAGTAGGTTCAAACCAGTCTTTTTTGCGTTGATGATGTGCTGTTGCTGACGTCATGTAAACGAACCAATAGCAGCGCTCATATTGCATCTGGTAGCACTGCTACCCCCAAATCTGGCTCTACCATTGGCCTAACGACATGGCGTTTTGGTGACGTCATAAAGTTTGTTCAAAAAAAGCCTTTCTATTGGCTAGCCTAACAAGAGGTGTATTTTCCCCCATAGAAATGACCCTACCTTGTTTCCTCTACCGTGACCGAAACTCGAGCGAGTTACGGACGCAAAAGTTTGGGTTTTTTTGAGGGAACATCTGAGTGGCCTCTGCTTCCTTGAACTGGAGAGGGAAAATATTCTCTTCACTGATCTACTCGTATATAGATCAAAGCGTCTTCTCCTTCTGATCTGAGAAAAAAGTAGTTTCGTTTTAATGTAAATGGAAAGCTTTTTCACATAACAGCTCACACACAATCATGAAGAAACACAAATGTAACGGCAATAGTTTTGACTTTATTGTGACTTTATTTGTGAGAGCTGTGACTTTATTGTGACTTTATTTGTGAGAGCTGTGACTTTATTGTGACTTTATTTGTGAGAGCTGTGACTTAACTATAGCGTACTTGAGCGCTGTACTAACTGGTGCCAATGAATTCTATCGCATTACTCAAGAAGCTCCACACCTCAAATCAGCGTAGCTGGCAGGACCCGTGGAAATTCCACGGACAATGTCAGCAATAAGCTACGTGGACCAGTGGAAAAATTCCGACAACATTACTTAGCAAATTTTAACAAAACATATTCTGACCTAACCTATCTTTAACCTAACATATAAATGCATGTAAAGGCGATCTTTTGATGTAAAATTCTGGAATTCGGTATCCATGATACCGCTAACTCAGATGAGGAGCGTTACACACGAACTTAGTTTTAAGAGTTTTAATTTACCCGAGTAGATTGATACTGAACAACATGACCTTACGCAAGCAGAGCGAGGTTAGAAACCACCTTGTAACCACACTTTTTTCAAAATGTTTCAACATGCAGCATCTCGCTATTAATTACAAATTCATTATGAACAAAAAATCGCATCGTTGACTTTAACTTCCTTATTACCACACTTTTGTTCTGTTCTACAGTGTTCATTGAGTTAACTCATCACCAAGTAATCCTACCCATCAAGTCCTTATCGAATTGAGCCATTTTCCAAGTCTACGTCAAGGTAGTGGAAACAAGGTAGGGTCATTTCTATGTGAGAAAATACACCTCCTCTTGTTTGGCTAGCCAATAGAACGGCTTTATTTCAAACAAACTTTATGACGTCACCATTGCAACATGTCGTTAGGCCAATAGCGGTGCTAGATTTAGGGGTAGCAGCGCTACCAGATGCAATATGAGCGCTGCTATTGGTTCTTTGCCGTGACTTCAGCAAAACCACACCGTCAACGAAAAAAAGACTGGTTTGAACCTACCTTGTTTCCTCTACCGTGATCTATGCTCAACTTGAAGTGTTTCTCATTCGAGGAGTAGCAAACTGGAGTCCAAAGGGGCCAACTGTAGTATTTGGATCGCTTTGGTAGATCGTACAGGTATGCAATTATCATGTTTAGTGTAGAGGTGTGTGGTTGCCATTCACTGGAGGGTATACTGCACACTAGTATGTTGAAGGCATGTTGTAACAGATATGAGCAATTTGAAGACGCTTCAACCGATGCCTGATATCTCTTGTATACCGTCACACTTGCAACACCCATGTCGCTTTCAAGCGTTGACTGACATGTGACTGGTTGGGTCATTAGGGTAAAGCAAATTACCGTCAAAGCGGATTTCAAAATCCCCTTTCATAAACAGCTCCAATACATTTCATTTCTTGTAAACTTTGTGCCCTAATGTGTTCTTAGAAGTTCATTGTCGAGTGGCAGTCACTTCCTCGTTGTGATGTCGGTGACTGCATGATGCCGGTGCCAGTTTAGTGATGGTGGTTGTGATGACGGTAATGCGAGTACAAAAATACTGACGCAAAATGTAAAAGAGTGGGTAGTTGTGATAAAGGTAAATGAGTACTAAAATGAAGACGTTAAAGGGTTAAGTTCGCTTAAAAGCATCGCCTGTACTTTGTAAAAGGCCTCAAGTCACTCCTTGGTTAGGCCGACTGCCCGAGTGCGTGTTGGTATCAGTGGACGACCGCCAGAAGGTCGCTATCGCACAGCCCGCACCACACCTGCCGGAACTTGGGCAGTGTGGGGCCACACAGTCTCACGCTATGTTGTGTTGCTATGTTGGTATGTTTTGTGCAATCTTACACTATGTTGTGTTGCTATGTTCGGATGTTTTGTGCAATCTTACACTATGTTGTGTTTCTATGTTCGGATGTTTTGTGCAATCTTACACTATGTTGTGTTGCTATGTTGGTATGTTTTGTGCAATCTTACACTATGTTGTGTTGCTATGTTCGGATGTTTTGTGCAATCTTACACTATGTTGTGTTTCTATGTTTGGATGTTTTGTGCAATCTTACACTATGTTGTGTTGCTATGTTTGGATGTTTTGTGAAATCTTACACTATGTTGTGTTACTATGTTTGGATGTTTTGTGCAATCTTACACTATGTTGTGTTTCTATGTTCGGATGTTTTGTGCAATCTTCCATTATGTTGTGTTGCTATGTTCGGATGTTTTGTGCAATCTTACACTATGTTGTGTTACTATGTTTGGATGTTTTGTGCAATCTTACACTATGTTGTTTGTCTATGTTCGGATGTTTTGTGCAATCTTCCATTATGTTGTGTTGCTATGTTCGGATGTTTTGTGCAATCTTACACTATGTTGTGTTACTATGTTCGGATGTTTTGTGCAATCTTACACTATGTTGTGTTACTATGTTTGGATGTTTTGTGCAATCTTACACTATGTTGTGTTTCTATGTTCGGATGTTTTGTGCAATCTTACACTATGTTGTGTTGCTGTGTTTGGATGTTTTGTGCAATCTTACACTATGTTGTGTTGTGCCGTGGCACAGTGGTTAAGGGCATCGCCCTTGCATGTAGGAGTCGAGGGTTCGTATCCCGGCGCTGGCGCAGTGATTTTCCTCGTTGGGTATAAGAGAAAGCTCAAGCACAATGCCCCACTCTACCCAGGTGTCGGAAATGGGTACCGGCCTTACGGGGGAACCGTCATGGTATCTTATATGTAGTGTTAGTTATAAGACATTTGAAAAACCAATGCTCAAGATCATATGTATCAGGCTTGATTGGAAATAAAGCATCCTAAGATGCCGATGTTTGTTTGTTATATTTCTAATACATGGCAGCATGTCATCGCACAGCCAAGTGGATTGCGTTGTGTGACCCTGAGCTATTTACTGTCTTGTTCTGTCTCCTGCAGTGATGTGGAGCCTCCTACTGTCATTTAGGGTTTTCTTCTACTGCCAGAGTTATGTCGTTCATTTTGTTTCTTCCCACTCGTGCGCCAAAGCTGAAACTTGCTTCAACATCGCTAAAGTCGGAGCCCACCCCATCCGAGTTGTAACTTACTTTTGTTGTTACAAAACTTTTTGCAAACAAACTTAACAAATCTTTTGTAAGTTGTAACAACCTACTTTCATATTAAGTTGAGACACTTAACTTACTTACTGATTGAAATAGCGTACGACATATACTTAAAATTTAATGCGAGAAAATATTCCATCCCTCATCCTGTAACAACAGTGAGTATCAGTGATACCTTCGGTCGCAGATCAGTATATAAAGCACCTAGAAATGAAACCGAGCATGAAATTTTTTTTTCAGGATCTTAAAAAGTAGCCGCTGCTTTTCTCCCCATGTCGTAGGACTTAGAAACCCAGATTCTGGAGCTCCTGAGGAGATTTATGTTTACAAAGACAGTACCTTAACACGTTTACTACGACTGTCCTATAGAGGTTTTCCCTGAGAGGTGGTTGCAGTATAACTTAGTTGTTCAATAGTTCCACCATTCGTTAATATATTCATAAAGGAAAGATATTAATTTACTAAATATAAAGGTTTAAAATTAATTTCTGGAATTAAAATGAAAAAATGTAGGGGTACACATACGAGTACGTATCACTACGTCTTTCATAAATGCACCTCGTTGTACATATAAGTACCAAAACAAAATGAACATGTAAAGCGGGAACTAAAATCAGATCTGGTCATAACAGCCCTTTGCCAGAAAAGAAAGCCCCATCTAACACCAGCTCAAAGCAAAGGAAACAAGGTAAAGTCATTTCCCTGAGGAAATACACTTCCTCTTGTTCGGCTAGCCAATAGAAAGGCTTTATTTCAAACAAACTGTATGACGTCACCAATGCGACATGTCGTTAGGCCAATAGTGAAGCCAGATTTGGGGGTAGCAGTGCTACAAGAAGCAATATGAGCGCTGCTATTGGTTCATTGCCGTGACGTCAGCAAAACCACACGGTTAACGCAAAAAAGACTGGTTGACCCTACCTTGTTTCTTCTAAGCTGCACCAGCTCCAGGGAGGTCTAAAATTGGCCCCACCAAGAAGCCCCTACTCATCAAGGCGGTAAAGGAAGATTTTGAATATGCATTTTGTTATCACAATCATTTACATTGTTCCAAGTAAGACATAAAAATGAAAGAGCAAGATAAGCTACTTCAATTATTTAAGGGAAATATTCCAATAAAACGTTACTTCAAACGTTTTGGCCTGAGGCCACCATCAGTGGTCAGAATTCTAAAAAGGTAAGACATAAGAACAAACCTAACATCCAACAATCAACAATATTACCATTGTAAAGTAATTGAACTACTTCAATATTATTTTATTAACATTGTAACATTGTAATATCAACATTGTAATATTAACATCGTTACATTAACATCGTGACCAATTAAGCTACGAGGCTGTCGATGTAGCCCACTGAGCCCACTGAGCCCACTGAGCCCACTGAGCCCACTGAGCCCACACAGACCAAGAAGGCAAGGCTTCATTTCTGTACGACACCTATGAACCAAAGATCAGAGCATTGACATTAAGTCATATAGAGTGACAGAACTTGTTACACTGGCAGCGTGACACGTTCAGGTGAGTAGGTTATCAATATCTGCCGTGGTCTGTGTGTCAAGACGCGTCCTGCGATATACAAATCAACACGGAGCAACACCGAGACAGTGCAGTAGTGGGACGGTATATATTTACAAGTTGCAGTACCAGAGGTGGGCTTATGTATTTCTTTATTGCATTGATATATAGTCAACGAACAAAGTAGATATTTTTTGTTTACATAAGTTTTTTCCATTATGGTTCTTCAGATGGGCACTTCATTAACGACACAGAATGAGTCCAATTATTGAGACTAATTATTCCTTAAATTTGCTCCCAATTGCATTCATCCACTAACAGGCAGCCGTGGTCGACCACAATGATGAACTGTTTTCATGTTGTTGTGGCCGCCATCTTTGTGTTCTCGGTACGTCAATAAGAAGTGTTCTTTGCTTAGTCCTCCAGTGTTTGTTTCTCACGATCAGCAAAGCGGCTTCTGTCTGGCGGAGCGTGGAACAAAGCAAAACTCGCTCCTGAACAAAGGCCGTTGTAACAGCCTACAAAATATTGCATTGCATGCCGTGTCTGTTGATACATGGATGATCGGGCCAGTTGAACTCCCGCCTCAACGCTCTTCATGCAGGCCTGCAACTTTCGCTTAGCATGCTGGCTGCGATGGGTCAAACTGCAGTTCAGTGTTCAACCCAAATTTACGTAAATTCGAAGTGATTGGCAAATTTGCAAACACCCAACATTAACTAGCTGGGTCCATTAGATAACATTTATTTTAAAAAAATTGTTGTAACTTTTCAAACGACCCCTCGAAGGGTAGTTTCGCAGCAGGAAAACCCTGAGCACGACCCACCGATTATTAATGCGACACTACAATTCGTCTTACTTCCTTTCCAGTAATTAGACGCTTCCTACCTACAATTTAATGCCAGAAAATATCCAAGCCCTCACCCTGCTACAACATTGAGTATCAGGGATACCTTTGGCCATAGATCGGAATAAAAATCGCAACAAACGAGTTAAAATTTCTTTATTATAGCAGACGAAAAAGAACCCAGTCGATTGCAGGCAAAACGAGCTCCACGAACTGGCTTGTTTTGACGAATGTGCGAACTTTGGGGCGCCGAGCAGCGGGACTTTGTCCGAACGAGAACGATAAAATTTGCGATTGATTACGATAGGAGCTAAATGATGAGTTTATCGAGAGTGATACTGAGCTATTAATGAATGTATGTGGGAAATTTTAAATCTCACTTTCAAATCTTTAAACGTCTATTGATGGGACGATTAGCATGTCTCCCCTCTACACCGCACGTTGTTCATTTTCTGCACAAAATTATTAATGCATCATATCAATAGATAAGAGTGTCACTGGAAAAAGAACCACAGATTCGGAAGTAAAAACAAAGTACGAAGGAAATGAGAAAATTTCAAGAGCCGCAGGTCTGGAATATGTTTTGTCAGTCGAGAGAGGCGTCTGTCATGGTGTGGGCTGCCATAAGCAAGAACTGTGTACTGCATGTGTAGTGTACATAATGTACGTACTGCACGTACTGCACGTACTGTATGTACTGCACATGAACCTCCCAACTACATAAATAGCAGCACACACCAAAGCTACGAGCGTGCAGAGAAGTGATCAGAAAAGATGAACGGCGCTGACTTGCTATCATAACTTCATCGATTAAACGCCCAATTCAAGTGCGATAATGCCATGAGGTCTGTACGTCTTCTGGCTCTCAATGCTGAGGCAAGTGAACAGCTACAGGCAGATAGATCATCCCTTTAGTGAAGGACAGGAAGTGAGATATCGCACTTGTTGCTGTGCCTCGATTGCTTCTAGTTCTGGCTCCATCTGTCATGCAGAGAGTTGAGCGTACATGCGTGTTGTGGTCCAGACTTGTTAACCTGCTCTGACTTGCTGTTAACCTGCTCTGACCTGCTGTTAACCTACTCTGACCTGCTGTTCACCTGCTGTTGACCTGCTCTGACCTGCTGTTCACCTGCTGTTCACCTGCTGTTGACCTGCTGTTTACTTTAAGCTTCAGCTCCAAATTTGAGTGTGGAAGCTGGCGTAGCTGCAGGCCATCAACTAATCTCCTACACACCAACGCACCTGCTACACACCTGCTACACACCTACGCACCTGCTACACACCTGCTACACACCTACGCACCTGCTACACACCTACGAACCTGCTACACCCCTGCTTTCCACCCACTCATCAGTGTCACTTCTACTACACACCTGCTACACTGCACAGTATGTGTGCTGGAACGCTGAAATGAGCGTCCGGCCGACGGGTAACCGAACAAAATGTTTAGTAACCAAAAATGGCGACCTATTCAACTGCATTTAGCGCGTTGTTCAGCAACTCCGAAAGCAACTTGTGGCCCCTTCGTAGTTAGCGAAAACAACTGCGATTTATCAATAATTTTTGTCATCAGCAATATCTCATTGTAGGAACGTAGCTTATAGTAACAATTATTGTAACAATCAACAATACCTAAGAGTAGCACAAACAATCATGAAACATAGAACTACCCCCCAGAACCCTGGTGACATTTAGCGTTTAGTCTTGCAATAGAAAGTAGAAGTAACACAAACAATTGAGACACATAGCACTTAGCGTTTAGAATTGTAATAAAAACTAAGAATAACACACATACATAGAACCACTTCCCAGAACCCTATTGTGGTGCAGCGAAGCTGCTCGCCCGAGTTCTGAACAAAGCAACAATAGCTGCAGTCGCGATAGCAACTTCGCCAATAATCAATAAGCTTGTAAGTGAATTCAGCGAGCGAAGAACAGCTGCGCAGAAAGAAGTGCCCTCATGTCAAAAGTAGCTCAGGTTCTAGGGCGAAATTATGGTTGAAAATAGGGCGTAGCGGCTTTGGTTGATAATTCGACTGATGCTTCGTGATATTAGTCTGAACTTTATGTCCAAAATACGTCCATTTATTGAAATAATTTATTTACCACAAGCGATACAGAAGCAGATTGTTTCTTAAGTCTTGTACAATGGACACATTTGAGTATAGCTACTTGAGGGCCCAAATAAGTTCAGTGACTTCTAGGGCATCCTACCACCATCGCCATTCTAAGGTATACAATTATGTTTAACCTAATTCACTTGACCTAGTTACGCACTAGACTGATCAATGAATTCGTTCACTCGAGATTCAATGTTTAATTTCACAAAATAGTTTCTGTTGGCTGGATGTTAACACTTTATTTCTGAATTTTTCTTCAAATCAAGTTTGCCTTTCAAATTTTTTGTGTCACATCATCCAAGGAAGCTGAGGCACCAGCGAGCTCTCCTTTAGGCTGGTGATGCATTGGACTTTTGCACGGTCACCACCGCAGTCTTGCTTGCTGTCGTTTGCTGCTGATGTAGTGACTGCCAATGCTCCTAATGTTCGCAATGTAATTCCATATCAACATTCAGTAGATCAATTTTACTTTTCTAGTCGTTTCACATTACCCATAAGTATTGACGTTTTAGATGAGTCATTCTCAACTTCTCTGATCTGCCAAATTAAATATCTCAGTTCCCTGTAACAATATATTGTCAGATGTATCTGCCAGATGTATCTGCCAGATGTATCTGCCAGATGTATCTGCCAGATGTATCTGCCAGATGTATCTGCCAGATGTCTCTGCCAGATGTCTCTGCCAGATGTATCTGCCAGATGTATCTGCCAGATGTATCTGCCAGATGTATCTGCCAGATGTATCTGCCAGATGTATCTGCCAGATGTATCTGCCAGATGTAATACACTGCCAGATGTAATACACTGCCAGATGTAATACACTGCCAGATGTATCTGCCAGATGTATATGCCAGATGTATCTGCCAGACGTGATACACTGCCAGATGTATCTGCCAGATGTAATACACTGCCAGATGGATCTGCCAGATGTCTCTGCCAGATGTAATACACTGCCAGATGTATCTGCCAGATGTATCTGCCAGATGTAATACACTGCCAGATGTTTCTGCCAGATGTATCTGCCAGATGTAATACACTGCCAGATGTATCTGCCAGATGTATCTGCCAGATGTGATACACTGCCAGATGTATCTGCCAGATGTCTCTGCCAGATATAATACACTGCCAGATGTATCTGCCAGATGTAATACACTGCCAGATGTTTCTGCCAGATGTAATACACTGCCTGATGTATCTGCCAGATGTAATACACTGCCAGATGGATCTGCCAGATGTATCTGCCAGATGTAATACACTGCCAGATGTATCTACCAGATGTATCTGTCAGATGTAATACACTGCCAGATGTATCTGCCAGATGTAATACACTGTCAGATGTATCTGCCAGATGTAATACACTGCCAGATGTATCTGCCAGATGTAATACACTGCCAGATGTATCAGCCAGGTGTATCTGCCAGATGTAATACACTGCCAGATGTATCTGCAAGATGTAATACACTGCCAGATGTATCAGCCAGATGTAATACACAGCCAGATGTATCTGCCAGATGTAATACACTGCCAGATGTATCAGCCAGATGTATCTGCCAGATGTAATACACTGACAGATGCATCTGCCAGATGCAATACACTATCAGATGTATCTGCCAGATGTAATACACTGCCAGATGTATCTGCCAGATGTAATACACAGCCAGATGTATCAGCCAGATGTCTCTGCCAGATGTAACTGTCAGATGTATCTGCCAGATGTATCTGCCAGATGTAATACACTGCCAGATGTAACTGTCAGATGTATCTGCCAGGTGTAACAGAACTTGTTCAAGCTCATAAAATGGCGTATCAGCAAAACTGCAAAACACCACCTTTGCAAATTAATTTTAGATCGGCAGACTCACATAAATTCATGTAAGGAAGAACTGTTTGCTGCAACTGATGAACTTTAATTCCGACTTGCACGCTTGGAACATCTTCCCTCCCTTCCTGAGAAGCTTCAAACTCGTCCATTTCTCGCTATATTACATTCATTTTTGAGTGCAACCAACGCACTCAGCTCAATTTCAACTATTCAACATATCAAACGTTGACTTGATTGACAACAAACTATTCAACATATCAACAGTTGACTTGTATTATGTCCCGCGAAATAAAAATGTAGGTCTCCTGACTCTCGTTTTCATGCTCACAAGTGGATGCTTTAAGTCACGAACTCATGTTATTCAACCAATCAAAAGTTGACTTGCATTATTGTAAAATAAAAACATAAGTTTTCTGACTCGCACAAGGAGATTTCCAGAAATTGTTGTCCAATGTAGACCGAATGTTGACTCGGTCTTCTTGACTATACGAGAGCAGTGTTTGGTCGGACTTGGAAGGGTTGGAACCTGATGTTGTAGAGCAGAGATTCTCAACCAGGGGTAAATTTACCCCTAGGGGGTAAAAAATCATTTAGTCGGAGGTAAATAATTGAAGTGCCTGATAATTTAAAATATAATTCACTTGAATTTAATTGTTTAACATGAGAGAGAGAGAGAATGCAGAGAGTGTGTGTGTGTTTTGTGCGTGCGTAGGGGGTAAATGGAGAAATACATAAAGCCGAGGGGGTCAGTGATGGAGGTAGGGTTGAGCATGGCTGCAGTAGAGTAAGGAGCAGGACCCACATCGAAGGTCAGAAACATGAGCCGGGGCACTGCCCTACGCTGCCTGCATAACAAGTACCGGGCACCACGGCAGGGCGAGCCACACTTGGGTCGTGTGGGAGAGTCCTGGACGCCGGCATCCGACGTTCAGGACTCTCTCATTAACACGTTCACTGCGGTGGGTTAAACTGAAGCTCAGTGTTCAACTCAAATTTAAAGCCAAAGCTACTATTAGCAATTTCATAAATACCGAACATTAACTGGGCTCATTAAATACCATTAATTTGAAAAAATATTATGTGAATTTTTAAACGACCCATCAGATGGATCGTCTCGCAAGGTCGTATCGATGGGTCGTGTCTGAAACTGGTCTCAAGATCTCAAGAGTGAAGGACTAAACTTTGAAATCAGGAGCAGCCAACTCTGCCAGACTTATGATAACTTCTGTTTACCGCGTTTTTGCGGTTGTAAATGGTTAACTTGGTTAGGATGTGAGAAGCAGAATAGAGAAAGCAACATAAATACTCGAATACATATCACAGAAGTCATTTCACCAGTTTTGCTATTGGCCAGTCCATCTCTATCAGCATGAAGTCAATGTTACCCGTTACCTTCACACACATTTACCCCACCATCATTCCTAACACGCACATTTCACCACCACCACCACAACAACAGCACCACCACCACTACAACACCTAACACCACCACCACACCACCACACCACTCCACCACTCCACCACACCACACCACACCACCACACCACCACACCACTACACCACACCACACCACCACACCACACCACCACTCCACCACACCACACCACACCGCCACACCACGCCCCAATTTCAACAGAGACAATCTCACTGCAGCCACGGCGACTTTCTCCCGGCGGTCGTAAGAAAGTTTCCTTCATCACACACGGGGGAGACCGGCTCGCCCTTGCTTTTTATTATCCAATACTTCCATTACGGGCGCAAATAAGATGTTTATGGTCCAATACTACAGCTACGTACGTGGCCGAGCACGGAGCTTGAGCAGCGTTCACACAGAGAGCGTGTTGTTGTACCACGGTTGTCGGACGCGGATTTTCGTTAAAGGAATATTTTTAATATTAGTAATATAATATACTAATAATACTTTTACTCTTAGGCAATCAGAGAGTTTCCAAATGAATGCCTTGGGAAAAGCTTTCATCATTATTCGTGCTTTCTGTCAGTAGGAAACATAAAGTTTTTTTGTTTGATTTGAAGCCTAAGCATTGTTTATTGCATTCTCATCCAGCCATGCTTCGACGGCAATACTTACAGTACTTAGGGGTCAATACTTAGGGCGTGAAATATTCAATAGGCGTCAATACCTATTATCCTTAGGGGTCAATACTTAGGCGTCAATACTTAGTCGGGAAATACTCAATAGGCATCAATACATACTTATAATATCTAGACTTTATACTTCGGCGCCAATCAGCTGTTCCTGAGCCAGGCGGGCAATTGACCGAGGCCGGACTCAATATGCCCGATCATAAATTAGACAATAATATTCTGTCACAAGCTCCTCATCAACATACAGTACATATGTGTGTAGTATGTTACACAAGGCACACAACATACAGTATGTGTGTAGTATGTTGCACAAGGCCTGAGATCGTGCGATGGCCGGCCTGCTGCCATACAACTTTAATGACAGGCTAAAAATTTTGTTTTCGAAATTATTTTTAACAGGTTTACTGCGTTTCCGCGGTTGTTGACGGTTAGTTTGGTTGCAGTTGTGAGTAGCAGAGTTGGGAAATCGACTTTGCTGCTAGACTACCATTTTATCCTTCCTAATAAATATAGAAATACAATTGCACGATAGCACTTCCCCGAGTATTACAACAGTAATTTCTTTAAGAGGTCGAAACAGATGAAAAACCATAATATAGACCGGTACGTGAAAGAGCAATTTATCTAGTGGTGCGCATGTGGCCCAATACGTGAGGGACTTGCTTAATATTCCTTTTGAAAATATCTTTCTCGGGATGTTCGGTGAATTGCCAAATTACTTTTTAAAAGCAACTACTTGCAATTTTGCTAGCACGGTTACATTTTGACCAGACAATTTTCCACCATTCACAGCAGGCGGTGAACTACTGATCAAAAGCGACCTTCAGATCATGAAAAATTCTCGCAAAAAACTTTTTTTAAATAATGCTTCACAAAAATAAAATCGCGTTACATTCGAAGACGCTTAATGATTTCTGTGAACAAGGTACGAAGAAAATGTACACGAACTTATTTCCAATTTTAACAAAGGATCCTCGGGGGAAATACTTGCGGGTACAGGAAATGAATGCTAGAGGAGTAAAATTATTCCATTGAGCCGTTCAATGAAAGAAGAAAGAAAAGAAAAACCGTTCATTTCCAAGAAAGTTGAGAAATTATTCGTAATATGACATTTTGGTTTTTAAAAGTTTTTTTAATATAAAGGTCCTTCATTGATCGACAAACCATACGAGGTGTGCAATGACGTAAAAGATGAAATGTTTGAAATCTTTCGAAGCTTGGACCACATGTGGACTTTGCGGAATAACACACAGTCGTGTTGAGTGCTTGCCAAATTTGAATTCTGAAATCAGTCAAGATTCTGAAATAAATGCACGTTTATTTAATCCACGCCTGAAATAAAAACATGTTTATTTAATACACGCCTGAAATAAATACATGTTTGCTCGCCGTGGCACAGTGGTGAAGGCATCGCCCTTGCATGTAGGAGTCGAGGGTTCGTTTCCCGGCGCTGGCGCGGCGATTTTCCCCATTGGGTATAAGGGAAAGCTCAAGCACAATGCCCCACTCTACCCAGGTGTCGGAAATGGGTACCGGCTTCACGGGGGAACCGTCATGGTGTCCTATATATAGTGTTAGTTGTAAGGCATTTGAAAAACCAATGCTCAAGATTAAATGTATCATTCTTGATTGGAAATAAAGCCTCCTAAGGTGCCGATGTTTGTTAATACACGCCTGAAATGAATACAAGTCTAAACCCAAGCTAAGTTATTCCTGAGTGTAGAGTATCAAAATTAATAGAAATATCTCATCCCATAAAATCTGATCTACGTCATTGTTTACGTTCAGTCTACGTCAGAGTAAACATATTTCCGAGAACATTTCAATCCAATCAAACTTTGATTCTTGCATTACTTTTGACAAACTTCTATCCTTTAAAAAAACTGAATAAATCTTTTTATTGAACTGATGCGTACGTTAATGGTGAACATTTCAGAATACTTCCCACGCTTGATATTAGTGACACCATCTCTGTGGTGATGCTCCATGAGCTCACTATTTCTAACGCATTGCTTTTATTTAAGTGTAGGTGCCACTCCCACTTCTTGTGGCACATCACGGCTATGATGTATAAAAAAAAAGGATGCTTTATTCCAACCAACCAAGCCTGATACACATCACCTTGTACATTCATATATCAAATGCCTCATAACTAACACCAGGACGCCATGGCGGTTACCCCCGGTCAAGCCGGTACCCATTTCCGACACCTGGGTAGAGTGGTGAGTTGTGGCTGAGTTCTCCCTTTTCCCAACGGGGAGAAATCACCGGGCAGCGCTAGTCACTAGTGTCCAGCAACTAGCCTAAATTTAAAGAGAACCAGCACACGCACAATTAGAGTTGCTTTTTTTACTTGCACCACTCAACACCACACGCAACATCACCACATGCTGCTTCACAGCCGCTTCAGCGGGGCTATTTGTAGCCCGTCTGTCTGGCTGCTGGTGTGCGTGTGTGTGTGGTGTGTGTGTGTGTTTGTGCGTGTGTTGTGTGAGAGTGTGTGTGTTGTGTGTGTGTGTATCTGATAGGTACTTTCATTGCACTAGCTAACAAACGTAAGTAACTAACAAAACTAATCTTAATGAAAACTTTTCACACAAAAATGAGGTATACCAAGACCAAGTGTATGATTTAAAAAGCTTAAATTTTTCGGTGACTTCTTTCTAATTTTTACCTGAATGAATTTATTTTCTGTGACCGTAAATGAACGCAAATATTAGGAAAGTATTTCATAATTTTCTTTGAAGACAGACATCTGCATTTTCATTCATTCTTTTTCAGTTAACCTTCATTTCTGCTATGCGTTTTTCCAACGGAAAAATTTGATCTTCGCCCATAAGCAGTTTTTATCACCTCTTCTGCCGAGCAATAAGCCCGACACTAAAGCCCCATACCATCAGGGTCTCACTTCTCTATGGCCGTATCCTGCTTGCCATCGCAATTCCGGACGCCACCATTCCGCTAGTCACCAGACAAAAAATGAAGAAAAAACTCCAGTTGCAATTGCGCAAAACTCAGCCGACTTTAAAGATGGCATTGATAACATCTTTAGTATACACGATTCGAGATTTTACTTTAATAAGCAATAATTGAGAACATCTCTAGTATGCAGAATACGAGATTTTACTTTGCGAAGCCATTGAGAACTTCTCTAGTATACAGAATACGAGATTTTACTTTGCGAAGCCATTAAGAACTTCTCTAGTATACAGAATACGAGATTTTACTTTGCGAAGCCATTGAGAACTTCTCTAGTATACAGAATACGAGATTTTACTTTGCGAAGCCATTGAGAACTTCTCTAGTATACAGAATACGAGATTTTACTTTGCGAAGCCATTAAGAACTTCTCTAGTATACAGAATATGAGATTTTACTTTGCGAAGCCATTGAGAACTTCTCTAGTATACACGATACGAGATTTTACTTTAAGAAGCCATTGAGAACATCTCTAGCATACAGAATACGAAATTTTACTAAGGGACGAGTTTAAATCCGAGATTAGCTTCATTAATCCGAGCCTGGAACGGAGGTCGCCCCTTCGTCGCCCCTTCGCCGCCCCTTCGTCGCCCCTACGTAGGTTGCAGCCTACCCACATAGGCTGCACTTGTGTGTTACACTTACACTACGTAGGTTGCAGCCTGTCGCCGAACGCAAAGCAAATCAATAGCATTTGAATCCTGTATGTCAAAGGATCTCGGAGACGGCAGGCCTGCTGCTTGGCAGACCTAAATTTGATGACAAATCGAGGAGATGGAGGCCAGGATCAACATATTGAAGAGGTTCAGGTCTAGTTGTCTTGCTCTCGTTTGTGCTGGGGAGAGGGTAAAATGGTGTGGCAGGGTAAAGGTTGTGCTGGGGATAGGGTAAAATGGTGTGGCAGGGTAAAGGTTGTGCTGGGGATAGGGTAAAATGGTTCTGTACTAACTCCACGAAATTTCTAAACTGTCGCGTGAAGCGCTCGTTTTGAATTACTTGACCATTACAGTGGAGGCAGATGTGCAAAACTTAATTTTTGCCCTAAGCTGTTCTGCCCTAAACTGTTCTACCCTAAACTGCTCTGCCCTAAACTGTTCTGCCCTAAACTGTTCTGCCCTAAACTGTTCTGCCCTAAATAGATAAAAAACAGAAAACAGTTTCTGCCCTAAACTGAGTAAACAGTACTGTTCTCAAGTCTAAAATACCGCAGGAAGCTAAAAACATTTTTAGTGACAATTCTAACGTGAGAAATTGGTTTCAAAAGTTTTTGCTTCAAGATAGCGGTTTTTATGAAGTTTTATTTGTTAGGGAGAAAGTTTGATTGGTACCAGACACATTATGGCCCCCTGGTACCAGACACATTAGGGCCCCCTGGTACCAGACACATTTTGGCCCCCTGGTACCAGACACGTTATGGCCCCCTGGTGCCAGACACATTATGGCCCCCTGGTACCAGACACATTATGGCCCCCTGGTACCAGACACATTATGGCCCCCTGGTACCAGACACATTTTAGCCCCCTGGTACTAGACATATTATGGCCCCCTGGTACCAGACACATCATGGCCCTCCTGATCCCAGACACATTATGGCCCCCTGGTTCCAGATACATTATGGCCTTCTGGTACCAGACACATTATGGCCCCCTGGTACCAGACACATTATGGCTACCAGTTCTGCCAGCTCACGTTCAACTCTGAATGAAGTCACCACACAAAGCCGCAATTCTTGTCGCAAAGAGCGGAAGACAACACAAAATTACTGCGCTTTTTAACTCCTTCTTCGTCGCGTAGGAAATTAGTGACGGAAATTGGCGGCCTGGCGATAGTTTGGATACCGTCCAACCGTCACTTAGGAAATTAGTGACGGAAATTGGCGGCCTGGCGATAGTTTGGATACCGTCCAACAGTCACTTAGGAAATTAGTGACGGAAATTGGCGGCCTGGCGGTAGTTTGGATTCTGCTCGACAAAACAGTCGTTGAATAAATATTTGCTTAAGAGGAAGTGTATGAGGGCAAGGTGTGGGGAGTCTACCTTCTCTTTCTTTAATATGGAGCTAAAGAAAAAGAAATCATAGAAACGATATTCCCGTCAACTTTGGTCTTTTTTCATCGTTCCTTTTCTTTACAATCATTAAAATGATTTATGACTTGACACCATATTAACAAACCTTAAGATCCCTAACAATGCACTCTAATTTCTCATTAACAAGCCTTAAGTTGTGGCCGGGGATTTTCATCATTTCATCAAAGCCCAGCTATACGTATTAAAGATTCATGTTTGTTCAGGAATGCGGGACCTCAGAAATGAACTTAAATTCTAACTTCCGCACTTGGCTGCCGCGGCGCAGAGATGCTGTCGCCGCTCCCGGATTTTCATCTCTGGAAACTCGGAGTCAAATTTTATCGTCCGCTCAAGTTGTGACGCCATAAGTTTTAGGAGGACAGTATACCTCTATTTTATGGGGATATTATTCCTCGATTTTATGGGAATGAAATTCCACCATTTTATGCGGATAACATTAATCGATTTTATAGAAATGATGTTCCTCCAGTTTATGCGGGTAATATTCCTCGATTTTATGGGATGATATTCCTCCATTTTAAGCGGATTATATTCCTCGATTTTATGGGATGATATTCCTCCATTTTAGGCAGATAATATTCCTCTATTTTATGGGATGATATTCCTCCATTTTAAGCGGATAATATTCCTCTATTTTATGGGATGATATTCCTCCATTTTAAGCGGATAATATTCCTCTATTTTATGGGATGATATTCCTCCATTTTAGGCGGATAATATTCCTCGATTTTATGGGATGATATTCCTCCATTTTAAGCGGATAATATTCCTCTATTTTATGGGATGATATTCCTCCATTTTAGGCAGATAGTATTCCTCGATTTTAGGGATGATTTAATGGAACACTGGGGCTGGATGGGAACACGGGTTGGAACACGGGTTGGAACACGGGGCTGGATGGGAACACGGGTTGGAACACGGGGCAGGATGGGAACACGGGTTGCA
>JACJUY010001713.1:115221-132520 GCA_014220935.1 Platorchestia sp. MABIK | reverse complement strand
ATGCAGGAGAGCGAGTGATCACCATGCAGGCACCGAACTCGCCGCAGCCGGCACAGACCCGAACAACATGTGTGAGAACAAATTTTACATATGTAATTGAAGTTTGTCGACAACTGGAAATTTTACGATAAAATTGCTGGTCAAGGTTTATGAAAGTCCTGTAGACTTTCAACGAGGTTTTAAGTATTCAAGAGGTTTTAAGTATTCAAGAGGTTTTAAGCACTCAAGAGGTTTTAAGTATTCAAGAGGTTTTAAGTATTCAAGAGGTTTTAAGCACTCAAGAGGTTTTAAGTATTCAAGAGGTTTTAAGTATTCGATAGGTTTTAAGTATTCAAGAGGTTTTAAGTATTCAAGAGGTTTTAAGTATTCAAGAGGTTTTAAGTTTTCAAGAGGTTTTAAGTCTTCAAGAGGTTTTAAGTATTCAAGAGGTTGTAGGTATTCAAGAGGTTTTAAGTTTTGAAGAGGTTTTAAGTATTCAATAGGTTTTAAGTATTCAAGAGGTTTTAAGTATTCAAGATTTTTTAAGTATTCAAGATTTTTTAAGTATTCAAGAGTTTTTAAGTATTCAAGAGTTTTAAGTATTCAAGAGTTTTCAAGTATTCAAGAGTTTTTAAGTTTTCAAGAGTTTTTAAGTATTCAAGAGTTTTCAAGTATTCAAGAGTTTTCAAGTATTCAAGAGTTTTCAAGTATTCAAGAGTTTTCAAGTATTCAAGAGGTTTTAAGTATTCAAGAGTTTTTAAGTATTCAAGAGTTTTAAGTATTCAAGAGTTTTCAAGTATTCAAGAGTTTTTAAGTATTCAAGAGTTTTTAAGTATTCAAGAGTTTTTAAGTATCATTTGCGGATAAAATATTATGAGGAGCAAAGCACCCAAATCTCACACTAGCCCTCGAAAAGACCTCATTTCACTAGAAAAGGACGAACCTCCGAGGGCCTCGGGTGTCTTCCTTCCATGCGACGCCAGTAGCCTGCTGCCGTCCCTCGCTGCTTCCGGTTTAAGCTCTCATCTTGTAGATTTATTGAAGTTGAAGCTCCACGGAGAATTTTGGGATCCAGGTTGACGAATTGAAGATTGTAGAAAGTTTCAGAACCGTTGAGTCGCCTGCCGCTGAGAACGAAGAGTATCTCGTGGCGAGTCTTGAAGTGCTGCTGAAGAGTGCCGGAACCAAACTGACAACGGCCGGACCACAAAGCAGCTCTGACGCTTGGCCGGACGGACACTCGGTTTAACGCACAACAGTTGCGTTAAACAGCACACCAACAGGTTCTGGTACGGGACTACATGGAAAATGAAAACTTCGAACGACATCAGTTTTTTTGCGGTTGATAAAAGTTCGAAGCTAATATGGTCTTATGGGGGATGCGAAATTTGAAAACACTTTATCTCCTCATATGATCGAATGGTATATTTCTAATGGAATTAATATTTAAAGATAAACTATTTATCTCCTTTAATTATTTACTTTGTAAATTTTAGATTTTATTTCCGTTAAAATGAACTCAATCTAAGTTGCAGATATTCTGCATACAACACAAAGCAACGTAACACAACCCGACACAAAGCAATACAACGTAACACAACACAATCCGACTCACGGCTACACAACACAACACAACCCGACACAAAGCAACGCAACACAACACAACCGACACAAAGCAACGCAACACAACACAACCTGACACAATGCAACACAATGCAACAACACAAAGCAGCGCAACCCCACCCAATGCATCCCATCCCAACGCAACGCAATACTTATCAGTTCATGAAATGTGTATCACAAGTACTCGCGTGAAAATTTTGACGTTCAGTGGACGAAATACTCCATGGCCAAAAATTCAAAAAAATGCAAGATAGATTTTTGAGTAAAGTGAATATTTGTCCACAACATAAATAGCTAAATTCCACTAGACTCGTTTAAAAAAGTTATGGACACGTTCAACCGAAAATTCCGAACATCAAATAATTTCCTTAGCCAAAATTTGCTAAGTCGGTTCCTTAGTTAGCACAAGTTAATAAAATCATGAAACAAATGAACGATTCAACAAGCGCTTTCCCATTCGAGTTTATTTCGGTAAACTTATATTCTAACAAATCTCTTGCAATATTGCAAGCGTATATTCTACTCCAGAGCAAATCAACATACGAAAGCTCATTTTGCTTCATTTATTAAATTATCTGTGAACTGCTAGAATTGAACACAATTTTAATTTATATATACTATATTAGTGAAGAAATGTGTTCAAGAACACCTGTGCTTTGCGTGAAGTTCTCACCCATCACGGGCCAGTTAATTCCAACTGCATACAGGAATTAAATTAATTATTTTTCCCCCCTTATTCAATATCGGGATGCATCAGTGACTCGCACAAATCTCGCGTCCGCCATTAAAACAGTTTTCGCACAGCATCCACGCGCTGCAGTGCGGTAATTTCTGCAGTAAACTCCACTAATTGTCATCACCCACCAGTGAGCGGCTAGTGGTCCCTATCTGCCAGCAATGGCCTCAAGCATCCCGTTATGTAGGAAGAAAAACGTTACTTTATTTGCTCCGAACTATTAGAGGCAACCCTCGATTAGCAGTTGCTAGACCTACTGACACAGCGCTGAATCGGCACTAAACTGCGTTCTCTATGTAGCACTGCAGCGAACCAGTGGTGACGTTGAACCGGTGCCGGTACAGACATGTCGAGGTGAGGATCAATGCTGGCGTCGCAAGAAAACTACAACTCTATGTTTGTATGAAATGGAACTCGTTTTAACTATGTCAGAGGTTTACTTACTGAGTCAAGTTGGACACGGGTATGAATTTGAATATGCCCTTGAAAAAAGTTACACTGAAATCTTTATTTCACGCAAAAAGTAAAGCTGTTTTTCAAATCCTCTTTTTTAAAGAAATTCTCTTCAACTGTGTCAATTTTTCAATTAATCTAAATAAATGCAAAACAATAATATCAATCATTTTTCATATTCTTCATCGACAGTCCTAAACAATCTTATTGAAGCACTAACTTCCAATATCCATCGAAGCACCGCATGAAATTTTAATCAAATCGAGGGAATTACTTGTTGATTTGATTTGTAGAATTTCTGCTGGCTTTATTGAAATACAGAGTGACAATAAATTCATATTCATATTCAAATTTTACTTGAAAATATTTTGCGCATAAATTGAAGACAATGTCAAGGTCATTGAATTCAAGACCTGAATGAAGGCAAAATTTATTTACTCCACGGTTAAATACGAGCCGTATTTTTGACGAGCCGTATTTTATAATTGATTGCATTTACCTTGTGTGTCACATCTTCAAATGATGAGGCAATCAAATGGTGAAACAAAGCAAAATTTTCGAAACCTACTCGGGATTTTTCTTCTAAAATTTTTCAAATTTCGTCAATACCTTCGCTCTAGATTGAATTGCGTTTTTTTTGACAATTTAGTACAAAATTTTAATGTCATCAATTGTCGCAGAGTGAAAATACAAGGAAAATTGCATGGTTCTGCGTGAGTAGTTTACCAGCGTCAAATTAGAGTTTCCGGTGAATCTGAACTGCGTCACGTAAAAGCCCCGGCCTATTCAAAGTACGCGGTTAGTCCCTCATCTGAGCATTGCATTTACCAGTGGAAGCAGCTCGTGTGATGACATAGAAAACGGGTGAAACGAGCAAGACAGGTTTAAAGGTAAAACCCTTTTATGTAATGGGCTCGCATTTCTTTCATTACCTCATAACAGTTAAATGTTATGAACCATTGTACATGCCTAAAAATTCAATTATGATGTGAAACACCCTATAAAAATTATGCCTAAATGATAGAAATCTAAACATTTTGTAAGAATTATTCGAAAGACCAACAAATTTAGGTTTTGCGAAGTGTTTGAAAGTAAAGTGGTTTCTTTTTCTAACTGTTTTTTATCCTTGTTAATTTTACTCACAGAATTCCTGTCGCAGACGAGAATTAAAATGGTTTTAATTTATGAGAACTGTACAGAGATATCTTCAACAACTGAGATGTCTGAAGTATCTTAAGAACATCAAGCTTAACATTTATTGAACATTTAGAAGATATCTGTAAACAACATATTCGTAAGATCCCTTTGTCAAAAAAAACAGCTGAAAACTTTTTTGTGAGCCATGGAATTACTGAAAAAAGTTCAAGAAGCCACAGATGAAATCCTGGAAACTAAGCCTCTTACCTCCGGTCTGCTTAAAAGAAATTCATTTCTTGCAAAGTGGAATTGAGCTACAGATGTATGGGCTTGGCTTTGTGATTTTAGAGTTATATTTTCAATCTAAAAATCGATGACACCCAGAAAGTAATCATTTGAACAATGATGTTTTTTCTGATTGATGCTATTGGGAAGGATAAAAATCCGACATGTCAAAATCGACACCTACAAAAGGATTGATTATATGGATAGATATAAATGGGTTGCTTTTCACAAATCCTAACTATTAATAAAGTGCAAGGAAATACGTCTTTGAAGACATCATTATTATACTAGAGAAAGTCAACGAATAAAAGTATTTGGACGTTTTGACCTCCGGGCTCATTATCAACCGGAAAATGACTGAAAAAATACTCGTCAAATGTGAATCAAAATAACCAACCAGGAAAGCAAAGACACATGAAATAAATGAATTACTGATAAAAAATTTACATTAGTTGGAAAGTGCTTGGTACTGTCACAACACTCAATGTAGTTAAACTAGTGCGCACGGCCCGCCAGAAATGGCGGGATTCAATATATTTATTGAGCATGTTTTTCAGATTTGGATGACTAACAAATACAGGGTGTTGGTGGAACTCATGGTACAAACTTCAGCTACTAGTAGAAAATACAAATTTAAACACTTTTTCATCAGGGAAAAAATTTCGAAAAACGCTTACTTTTTTAATTATTGGGCTTAGAAGTTTTTAATGCTACGCTACAAGAACACAACAGCGATTTCGCAACAGACAGGAATAAGGGCAATATGGGGAATTCGAATGAACAAGTGTTGGCAGAATCGAACATGTTTTATTTACAGTTTAAAACGTTAATTCACAGATTCAGGAAATTTCTACAAATTCCTAGTCAACGTTAGCGACCCTTGGTGAGAAGCGTATGTGTATCTTTTGTCAGTTAGCACCGTGGCACTGAAGTGGTAAGATGTATCGCTTTAAAAATGCACAAATGGCAGACATGCATTTCACTTATGGTGCTGCTAATGGTAATGCAATACGTGCCGCCAGAATCTATCACGAACGTTACCCTAATCGAGAAGTCCCCGATCATCGATCATTCACTGCATTGCACCGAAGATTGAAGGAGACCGGCAGTTTTAGTGTAAACAGAGTAGACGTTGGTCGCCCAATAAATTATCATCGAGAGCAAGAAGTTTTGGAACATTTCCGTAGAAACCCGCGTACGAGCACCCGTGCCGCAGCAGCATCTTTAGGTATTCGTGACCATAGTACAGTGTGGCATGTATTGAACCGGAATAATTATCATCCGTATCACTTCCAGAGAGTCCAGAGTCTCCTTCCCGTTGATTATGGTCCTCGTGAGCGATTCGCGCAGTGGTTTTTAGGTCGGGGGTGGAAGATGCCAATTTTGCAGAGTGTGTGTTGTTTACGGATGAAGCAACCTTCAGCCGAGATGGAATTTTTGATTATCATAACTTTCACTCATGGCAGCAGAACAACCCTCATGTCATCCATGAACGTCATCACCAACATCGATACACTGTCAATGTTTGGGCAGGTATCGTGCACAATCAACTCATTGGTCCATACATTCTGCCAGAGCGTCTTACTGGAGATGTGTCAAAATCTTTCTTGAAGAAGTCCTTCCTGGTTTATTGGAAAATGTGCCATTATGTATCGTAGATGACTTTGATTTCAACACGATGGAGCACCGGCACATTATGCGCTAAATGTGCGACGGTTTCTTGACCAACAATTTCCAAATCGATGGATTGGTCGTGGTGGTGCTGTGTCCTGGCCACCGAGATCACCTGATTTGACTCCGTTAGATTTTTCTTATGGGGGCACTTGAAATCTCTGATTTATGCGACACCTGTGGAGTCGGAAGAAGACCTTGTCGCTCGAATAACAGTCGCTGCTGGAGATATCGCTGTCAACCCAGGAATGTTTGGCAACGTACGCAACTCGCTTCGACGAAGGTGTCGTGCGTGTATCGATGTCAATGGTCGAAATTTTGAACACCTACTTTGATGCGTTACTTTCTATTATTTATTAAATTACCTCATGTTATTTAACGTTTTTTATTACCCTCGTGTGTTATTATTGAACATTAGTGCATGTGGTTAACTAGGATCGCCGTGAGTTCTTGGAGCACAGCATTAAAAACTGCTAAGCCCAATAATTAGAAAACTAAGCGTTTTTCGATATTTTTTCACTGATGAAAATGTGTTTAAATTTGTATTTTCTACTGGTAGCCGAAGTTTGTACCAAGAGTTCCACCAACACCCTGTATATCCATCCTAGCAGTACCCGGGATAAAAAAGATTTTTACTTTTGTGCACTGGCGAGACTCGTATCAAAGATACGGTCATTGTAACTATCTTTATTAGCGTGACAGAGAAATGGAAGAAGCGGACTCCAAACAAATAATCCAAGGGTATTATTAGGTAGTAGCAGGACCCGTGGAAATTCCACGGACAATGTCATCGTTAAGCTAGGTGAAATCGTGAAAAAATTACCTAACCCATGCTAACCTAACATAACCGAACCTATCTTGATAAAATGTTAATGACATCAATGCATGTAAAGGTCATCTTTCAATGTTACACTGAGGAATTTGGTATCAATGATACCGCAAACTCAGATGAAAGCGTAACGGATGCCGATAAGAAGCGGACACCAAATGTATAAATAAATATATAAATAAACACACGGCAGCCATTATTAGGTTAGATAATTTTGAATTGAAATTAAGTGATAAGAAATCAAATAACATTTATACAGGGTGTCCTACGAAAAATGGACCCAAAAATAAAATAGTATTATTCAAAATCATTGGCTGCATTTTTATTATGTTTCGACCTTATTCTTCGTTGAACGATTTTCAATAAATGCTCCACGTTTCAATAAAATATCTTCAAACACATTTACATTCTAATTACTCTACTGAGGGGTCTCAGAACCATGTTTACTCAACAACAATCTATATACATACTGTATATATAGGGTGTCTATTAAGTCTCTTTACCGATTCAAAAATTAATTACAAATGCAATTGAAAAGAAATTTTATTAAAATATGTTCTATTGTATTCAGTGTTTATTGAAGTTTTTATTTACATTTTGCATTTTTGTGTTCTAGTGATCCTGCTTGTGAAAGAGGTGCAGTTTAATGAAACCCTAAAAGATGGCTGCTCCTCAAGAGAAGGCGCAATGTCTCTCGTGGTTTATTGAAACAAGATCGGAGAGGCAGACTCAGCGAAAAAACAGAGCTAAGAATGGAAGAGATCCACCATCACGTCCGTTAATTTGTGCACGGCACAAAAATGTATCGTGACAAGAACAGTGTTAGCCATCGCTACGATTGAGGCTATGCTACAGCAAACGTGGTTGGAAATCGAGCTCCATCTTGATTTGTTTCATGCAACTAATGATGCACATGTTGAAGTCTATTAAATGAGGTAAAATACTTTAATAAATGCTGAATACAATAAAAAACATCTGAATACAAACAATCCCATCACTTTATTTGTATTAATTTTTTTAAATGGTAATGAGACTTTATGGACACCTCTTCATACATTTCAATATCCCCATCGTAGACCCATTAGAAAACTGTTGAGGATCAGATATGATTGAAGAATTTTTTCAGTTCCGCTATGTTATGAGACTTGGATATGTGTGTTATATATGTTACGACACTTTTTGGAGCGATTAACCCTTGCTTAAAAACGTATGAATAAATTATTCAATATTACTCTTGTTTGGTTTTAGACTTGTCTCTTTTCAATCAATATTGACGACCTCGGAACAGTGCTGGTTTTGAAGGTTCCGCCTCCGCTCGCTGAGGGAATTACAGCTGGGAAAACTTTAATTTCAGAGCACAATTTTCTAAAGTAACAAAACACAGAAATTAATAGCACATGCGACAGAAGCGTAGTGTCCTGAGGACAAGGTTGAGTCTGGTGAGGACAAGGTTGCGTCTGGTGAGGACAAGGTTGCGTCTGGTGAGGACAAGGTTGCGTCTGGTGAGGACAATGTCTCTTTTTTCAGTCTTGCTGAGCTTTTATTTTGACTTTAGACGTATTTTGAAGTAAAAACTTCCTGTATGAGCACCAGCTACAGCTTAAAGTTTTTTCCAGTACCAAGGCTAGCTTTAGAGAATGACGAGCACTTTAAATATAGATTAGTTCGTTCATCATCCTCCAAGGAATGTCAACAGATATGTTCAATGAGTTTCTGCAACTATCGTACGCACAAAATTATCATCATATCTAAAGTTCTACTGTAAACTTATGATTTGCGACGGCTGTTTGTACTACAAGCAATCATTGATACTCCATGCGAAGGAATCCGACAATAATTGCTAAGACACCAGAAATCAAATCTTACGTTTGACTCCATGTTCAACTTTGAAATCAATTTTCAGCGGAAAGAAAATAAGCCGGTTGTAAGAAGTATCTAATGAGTCCCTTCTTCATTCTGGTAACTTATTCATCCTGGAAAAAAATTATGAGAAACTAAAGTTATGCGAAGCGAGGAGCGGTGGGCGTCGTTACCATGACGACACATAGCCTCACTCAACACAAGCTGATCACTGAAGAGAATTTTCGGTTTGTTTTTCTTCGCTTGCTTTCGCTCGTTTGCTGCCATGGCCGTGTCACGCCTGGGTTTTACGCGTTGTTTCGCCGGTGATCCCAGTGCCACACCTCGAACTTGCGAAAATAACGGACTATGCGCGAATGTCAAGTCGGCTGTGACGGAGGAGGGAATTTCAATGTCTTACGTGAATCCTCAGAAACATAATTGTGAAGAATTGAGTTCGCTATGTAAAGAAATTGAAAGTTGAGAAAAAGCGAGTGTATTGCAGTGAGGTAATTTTTATAAGTACTTTTGAACATTTTTTTCTAACTGTTCTATTACCTTACTCGTGCTGTCATTCCATAAGAGGATTTCTCACCCACTAGCCATGTGTATGGGGCTTTTCATACTCCAAACCGGTTTGCAACTACAACTTCACTGCTCCGTTAGTCTTCATCAAAATAATACGTATTCTGCTAGAACAATTGCTCGCTCATCAAATCCAGGGGTGCAAATTCGTTAAAAAACTTTGAACCGAACGTGATTAGCATCAATAAATAGTATTTTAGATTAACTCTTCCACCCACTTCTACTAAATAAAATAAAACTATTTCGGTTACCGGTAGTTTGCCAATGAAAAATGCAATACTATACGGAAGTAATACGGAAAAGTCACTGCCATTTAACTCAAGAGCTTTAGTCCATAATGTGAAATAGAGTAATACGGACAGCACAGTGCGGCAAAACACAAACCAATTCTCATTGATTACCGAACTAAAAATTAAACCCATGAAATAAAACACAGTATTGCCGCAGGAACACAAATAAATAAAACATGAATCAAATCGCCTTTTATATCAGGGTTATTGACCTGACAGTAAATACAGTGCAGTGTTGGCTCGCTCTATACTGGAAACACAAATCAATTTTCTTGGTGTTTCAATTCACAATAAATAATTATTGGCATCTGTCCTTGAAATTCCTGCCCGATGTGCGTCAACAAGTTCACGCTAAATTAATCTGAGACACCCGAGTCCGGCACCTCATCACCATCCAATACCTCCGCTCTACGATGCAGAATTTTACGACTCACCGCCTCGGCGGCGGCTCCATGTTGAGCAGAACGGCGGCGAAGGAGAGAACGACAGCTGCCATCGGTCGGGGACTGCGCAAATTTGCTCGTTGGTGACCGGCGCTCGATCAGTGCGAGGTGTCGAGATGTGTTTGTGTGCTGCCTTGAGAGCTAAGAGACGGGGGCTAAAAATCACGAAAACTTAGCTGTTCACTGAGAACACATCGGAAGGTTTTGTGGCTTTTGAGGTGTTACATCGTGGTACTTTGATCCAATGAGTACAGGTTTAGTGAAGTGAGTACTGGTGTCACGAAACTCTTGTAAACGTCGCGGTATAAGGGATTTAAAACGCAGCTTAGAAAAAGGGGAAAGGAAAAGAACAGCGCTGAAAAGCACATTAGATGGGCATAAATGACAGAGGAAAATAGAAAAAGTGAGTGTTTGTCCACACGTATCTACACCAGTGCACTGACGATCAGCACATGATGAACAGAACTACAAGCCTAACATTTTGATCAAATTTGTATTTAAATTTACGAATGAACACGTGAGTTATTACGGTAAGAAATCTTGACACTGAAAAAATAGAACACTCGAAGTAATGCAATAGAACAATGAAATACAATTCTAAGAAAGCGTTAATTCAATGAATGTCATACAAAAAAAACACACAAGCGATGATCCATACAGATTCTAAAAAACAGCTTCCGCTGCATCCGGAAAAATACCTGCGCTCATTACTTTTTCACGATGGCCGCGTGTTTCATGCCGGCATTATTTTCTTGAACTGCACTGTACACTCACTGCCCTTTTCTGAACTCTGCACTGATGGCCGATATTTTCTTGCAGGCCTTTTTCCCCCAAATCGAACGGAAATTTTACTAAAGATTTGGCTCCTCGCTCATGTGGTGACAAATGCTACCAAACATCTGTCCTTGCCTGTTCTTCTCTCCCTTCAACGCCGATTGTCAAAATCTGTCACATATTTCCTCGTATCCAAGCATTCGCTCTCGTCCTCGGCCTACTGGTACCTTCTGTGGGCCCCCATCGTCTTTGCCACATCGGTAACCTCCATCGAAAAAGACGATTGCGCGAGCGCTCAAACAGCGTGGAGACTTTCTCCCGCCCTCCTCCTCTTCCAATGATTTCAGGGCCTACATCTTCCGACCCGCTGACGTCATACACTACTTTTGAATAACATCAGAAGTGGGCCACTGCTTTCTTATGCTCTTTTTATAAATGTCGTATCCTAGCTGTGCGTGATTCCAGTCCCGCTCAAAACTTCATCTATGATTGGTCAGTCTGTGCGCGTCGCTCTTCTTAAGCTACGTGTACCTTGACCGGTCAGATCCCTCGTGCGGGCCGTGTACTCTTCCGCGTACAGGCCTAAGCCCCTTTTTACCCCTTAAATTTCCCTCGCTTCCTAGTATGTTGTTCAAGAACATTACTTATTATCCCGCTTCTTAGTGTTTAAATGTTTTAATCGACCCCTCACATCTGATCGTAGTTCGTACTAGATCTCCATCTATATTCCCTTCCCCTAAATCACTCCCCCACTCCTTGAGAAGACGCTTCTCCTGCCAAAGGGTGCCTGCACACCAAAAGACTGAAAGAGAGAAAGCAAGTGAGAGAACAAGATGTCAGGAGAGATTTATCACACACCAAAAGACAGTCAGTCCTTAACAAATAATGATTCTATTTTCATGTTCCCATTACTCTTTCCAAGGTAACTTCTCAGTTCCTCCCTCTCTATCTCCTCTGCCAGACCTGTTCTGCCATGCATCGTTCCGAGTCTCTCATTCGTTGAGGCGGAGGTCGATCGAGAAAAAATTGTACGCCAGACTGCACTTCAAAGTTCAGCAAAAATTGTGTTTATTGCGTAAAATCACCCGAGCGTTGTTTGCTGGGGATAAGTAGTAGAAAATCGCCTTCTTAGTGACTCTAGTAAAATTTTGTAGGTAGGGCTCATTTTTACTATTGAATTTTAAACAAGAAAATATGTTCTTCTCACCTGAAGAATTTGATGCCTGTCACGTCAGAGAGGAAAATGCAAAATTTTGTCTTCAATGAATATGAGTGAAAGTTACTGTACTGCTTCATAGTCAACAGAATCATTAATTGAGATAACAATTTTCTCTTTGCCTTTGCCAACATGCAGAAGTTCTCTATATCATTAGAAAAAACAATTAGAAGACGCACTGTTTTTGTCACATCGAGTATAAGAATTTCAATATAGAGAGCATCGAGAAGTTAATGCAACAGTAACATTTGCCAAATCAATGATTTTATTGACTCCTTGCGGTGCTGACCATTACATCCAATTTCATGAAATCCATTTTACACAGAAGTCATCGCAATACGATGTTCGTCATTGTTAATTTCGTGGTTACTTCCCCTGGTGTATAAAATGTTTTAAACGGTTGGTGTGTTGCAGTAAAATATTTGTTATGCCATGCAACGTTACCGAATTACTTTCATTAACGAAGAGTTGGAACAGAGTAATTTCACCACAACGCGTTCGTTGCAGCTTGCATGTTTGTTTGTTATTTAGATTACAGATGACTCCAGTTTCACTATTTTCTTATGTCAAAGGGATTATGTCAGTGAACATTCGGATTAGCTAGATGAATTTCACATGAATGAATCACTTTGCTTAGAAAGCGATTCCTTCCGCTCCGCTACGCTCTCGCCTGCTTTCCCTTCATCACAAATTCAGTCAGAAACTGTGTGATGTAAATGCAACATTTGTGCCGTTCCTTGTTTTGAAATAGGATGATAATTTTGTAACTGTGTAGGCATGTTGAGAATGATAATGGTGTTGGATGGTAATGATGTTGAAAATGTAACCAACATCAGTAACGCGAATGACGTTTGGAATCTTTACATTAATGCGATAGTTTAGAAGAATGCAACAATGATAATATTAAGACTGTTTTAAATGATCCTATTTACGAGCACGTTTAAGCTAATATAAATTTAGCAGATTCAGGAAAATGTTGGGACTCGAGAATTTTGAGACTGTCAGAAGGATATTGAAAACAACGAGTATGTTCAGAACAATAGGCATACAAACGCTTTTACAAGTTTTGAAATACTGCCCGAAGTAAAAAAAATGCTAACCCCATTTAAGGATGCAAAACAACACATATCGAAGCAATGCGGGAAGTTGCCTATCACTGCATGGAATGATTTAATAAACCAACCGCATCAGTTCATTTGACTTTTCCTTGGCATACTTTGATATCATTATTACGAGCTTTAGCAACAATTTGGTTCGGGAACTACTTCTCGAAGTTATGAAGTTGCACCAACGTTTTATGAATTTTGCAAAGTTTGGCATGAGCTCAACTATCATGTCATCTAGTGACTGAGTTATTAATACATACATTCAAAATCAAGAATAATATTTATAATTAGGAATTTATTGCACTCATTAATCCACGCTTATTGGTTCTTAAAAATATAAAAAGGAATTTGAAATTCAGTTTTAAGAAGGAAGGATAGGTTCAATTCGAGATCATTGATCAAAAAGTTCATAAAAAATGAGCGAACAAAATTTTCTCCCTGAAATAAATCGTTTCAAGAGTTTTGTGTCGCCGCATAGAGTAAAATTTAGACTTCAATTAAGAGTACAATTCATAGATAATATTCAGTTTATATCAATCTACGAAATTTTCAGTGGTGAAACTATTACAAAAAGTTTCATCTATATATTAATACGCTTAAAACGAAGCTTTAAGTTAGGATATGTTAGGTTATCGTAGGTTAGGTCACGTTGATGATATTTTTCACGGTTTTATTATGTTTGACATATTATCAGGATAGCTTCTGTTAGGACAAGATAGGTTAGTATATGTTATTTGAAGATGGGTTAAGTTAGAATATGTTATGTTAGAATTTGTTGGGTAATGTTGACCGAATTTTTTCAAGGGGCCACCTAGCTTAACGATGACATTGAATGAAGTTAGGTTAGGATAAGATAGGATTGGTTAGGTTAAGATTGATTTGGTTAACATAGGTTAGGACAAGATAGGTTAGAATATGTTAGGTTAAGATATGTTAGGTAAGAACATGTTATGTTAAGATTTGTTAAGTAATGTTGACCGAATTTTTTCATGGGTCCATCAAGCTTATTGACGGCATTGACCGTGGAATTTCCACGGGTCCTGCTAGTTTTAATTATCTCGTTAATGACACGATGTGGAACACAGGCTATTGAAAATCTCTGAGCCATCATAAGCCTACGATCTACTGTAGTTTTCTATGAAAAATTATGACAGGCCTGATGATAGTTTTTGCTGTGAGTGAAAAAACATAAATTTTCATCAAAATAATTTACCAAACCGTCTAAATAGGTTAATTGAAATCTGAGATGATATATACTGTCATAACCTGGTAAAAGGTTTGCTTGGTGCTTCCTTCTCTGAACATCACAGCGGTCTTCGCACAGCAACACTTTGGCTGGAAATCGCTCACGACGACTCGCCATCATCCATAAAACAAACTGATTGAAAATCGGTTACGATGGATGCTTCTTTACAATCCATCAAACAAATTGACTGGAAATCTATGGTGACGGATGCTTCTTTACAATCCATCAAATCAATCGACTGAAAATTGGTCACGACAAATGCCTCTTGACAATCCCTGCAATGAATTCACTGGTAATTGATCTTTGAGGACGCCTTCACAATCCATCTTATATATCTACTGTTTGAAACGTTCGCTGTAATATATTGGAAGGTGAAAAATGCGCGTGGAAGCGGGGCTTACGAAACTATCTGTACATGAATAAAAATATTTGGATTTTAAGATGTAAAGATGATTTCACTCATAGATGATAGAAACATACTAAAGAGCACAGCACCAACAATTGAACTAAAGAAGGCTTCTTAATGTCTTGCGGTTGCGTTAGCTCCAGTGCGACTGGGAAGATTATTAAAATGAGACTCATGTCTCATTACGATGTGGACATTAATAGAAACTAAAGAGACCCCAAAATTATCAGAGTAACACTTTGGGTGAGGCTTTTGACTTACCTTCCATCAAGATTGTTACATTAACGCAATATTAAATGAGTTAACTGCTACCAAAAGATACCACCTGCTATATCATTACCACCGATGAGTCTTGACTTAAATTACCTTAAAATATTCCTTGATGTTGGTTTGAAGTTTCTTCATCTCCACTAAAAAGAACAGAACTAGGCTGACCGCATAAAATATTTATTATTGGAACGTTCTTGAACATTATCATAATTTTATGGGCACGATGGAAATCAAACATTAGAACATAAGTTTTGTTTTTACGGAGCTCCGTGCTTTTATTTTAAAATAACTAGCGTCACTTCTGTTGTTTTCCTTCTTCATTGCTTCCAGGCTTAGTCAACAATGTAATCACAAGATTGAAGCGTTCAAAATTATTTTTTCCTTTGCATTGTCAGCGTGTAGCTCACGAAGCTTGTCTTTAAAAAAACAAACGTTTCGCGCATGTTGTGATCCTTTCAGATATTGATTCTTACCCCACTACTACGGTCATTTAAATTGTGATCCTATTGTTTAATATTGATTTTCAAGGTTGAACGGAGCATTTTTCTGTGTCTTTGTCATTTCAATCATGAAGTGTTTTGTTTTGTTATTCATGCGTTCATTCATTTTCATTGTAATAATTAATTTGCGGCCATCAATCTCTAATGAGACAAACTATGGTAAATAATTTTGATTTACATTGGTATGGTAACGTATAGGCTCGTTTCGTGCCAATCTCACATCCTTTCAAAACCAATTGGAATTGATCCATTTTGATGAAGAATACAATTTACTACTGAGGAATTAATCCGACGCGTGTGATATTTCTAATTGATTCAACGCGTTCTCGCTCACGCTACGACCCGGGAGAAAAGTAATTGAATGTGGTTCCATAAACCGAATGGCTTGAGATTCTCAGCTTATGATAGTTGATGACGAAGAGTGCGGAAAAGAGAGCTTTGAATACTCAGTTGAGGGAATCAAAATTCGTGGCTGTCGGGCATTTAGCGTATGGATGATAAGATGAAAAACTATCACGGGTGTTTATGCGTGATTTACAGGTGAAATTCTGACTCTTATATAATAAGAAGAATGATACCCTGTATGGTGGGCAAAGATGTTCCGAGTTAAAATGCACTTCTTGCTTGTGTGGCGGCAAGACTGCTGCCCTCAGCTCATTCAGCTGTGAGAGGCCGCAGAGGCGGTTCCAGTGCAACCACTTCAATCGAAAACACTCGTTTGAACGAGGTTAATGAAATATAAAAATCTTCTAAACGTACATACATGGCAATGTTGGTAAATCATTCAATAACCTGTAAATCAATTCCTATTATTAAATTCCTCATAAGTGTCAAATAATTACATTATTAATAGAGGCAATAGAGATCTAAAGATATCTTGAATTGCGGTTGCTGGAGACTGACAGCTTGCTTGTTTAGTAACGCCTATGTAACGCGTTCGTGACTGCGACGCTGCCGTTGATTGAAGAAGCTGTAAATCTGAGGGAACGCTTACAGACAGTGGCGCAGCCAGCCGAAAATTTCGAAGGGGGGGGGGGGGGCATATCCCCCGTGGCCCCTGGCTGCTACTGCTTCCAGAATATCCGTGGAATGAACATACTGTGGTTGAACTCATAGAAAACTTATAACGAATTACATTCTCAAGCACAATGGACACAAAATTTTTTGGAGATTCGAAATGAATATGCAGGCCTGCTGCAGCAGTTCTCCATAGCTCAGAATACTTTTAAAGCAGACACAAGACATTGTGAATCATATGACGCATCATCAGCTATGAAGAACAACGTCATCTAGGCAAACACGAAACGTACGACGTTGTAGGAGCATGAAGCTAGGAACGCTATAACACACTAAAAAACACAAAACCAGAAAACTTAGTCTGTCACCTATAGTAACAACTCATTCCTAGTTAAAAATTTAGGATCAGTTGAAACCTGAATGAATTCTATTTTGCTTGGATAAACTTTAAAAGTTTTCTAAATAACATTATTTACACAATTTTTTTTACATATTATTTACTTAACTCATTGTAAACGAAAATAAGCACCAACGTGATTGTAAAAATATTCAGTGGCATACGTTTCGGAAAGCTAATTACCATCCTCAGAGTTGAAACAATAAAACTGTGGTGTTCTGGTGTTTGCCACCGCCAGAGGGCGCTCTAACGGTGTGCGCTCTGCCTCCGAGAGATGGCGATCTTGCCGCCGCTACCGAGCGGCTGCGGGCGACCGGCAGGAAGTGTGCTCTTGACAGTCGAGGGGTAAGGACGTTACAGCGTTTTTGTTTTTTTGCGTTGCGCCGTTGCTTAGTACCGTGACGTAGTGACGACGCTGGTTTTTAGTTTCTGTGGAGAAACTACAGAAAAGTTACTGCAGCAGCGACGCTGTGCGGTTGTCCCGGGTGAGAGCACCC
>JACJUY010001713.1:101777-112661 GCA_014220935.1 Platorchestia sp. MABIK | reverse complement strand
TCTTTAAAAAAGTTCCAAGATCTAGATGACAAACAAATAGATCCACCCTAATAGTACCCGCGATTAAAATATTTTTGTACTTGTGCACTGGTGAAACTCTTATCACTGATACGGTCAATTAGCATCCTTATGAACATCACAGACTTACACACCAACCAAGCAAGCAACAACTGTGTGTTACATTTCAAATGATTATTAGCAAAGAAGTTTTCAACAAATTTGCCATTTCTTTTTTCCCCGATTAGCTGCATTTTCTCAACAATAGAATCAATTTTCAAGCAAAATTTTTTACTTATAAACAAAAGTGAGCAGAAGTGAGGTTTTTCACATCATTTGAATGGTATTTATGATACCATCCTATCAAGCTAATTCCCATTGTATTAACATAGGGGATATTAAATACAAAAACACATATTTGTTTACAAATTGATGGAGACACCTAGCGTTTCAAAATGTATAGTTTATTTTGTGTGGATAAATTTTCACCGTAGGTAGAAAACTCAAAATAAATCAATTTTCGCGAATGATTAAATGCCCAAAACTCCTTAGTTTTAGAGTTGTGAGGACCTTAAGAAACTTTGAAACCTAAAGTGTGATACCACGTGCGCGCCAATGTTGGCGCTACCTTTATCACTTCAAATAAATCTAAGTCAAGTTTATTTTCATTCTAGTCAAATTCATTTTAATCCAAGTCAAATTCGAATTAATCCAAGTCAAGTTCGAATAAATCCAAATCAAGTTCGAATAAATCCCGGTCAAGTTCGAATAAATCCAAGTCAAGTTCGAATAAATCTTAGTC
The DNA here is from genome assembly GCA_014220935.1 of Platorchestia sp. MABIK. NCBI lineage: Eukaryota > Metazoa > Arthropoda > Malacostraca > Amphipoda > Talitridae > Platorchestia > Platorchestia sp. MABIK. The sequence goes on along the minus strand of JACJUY010001713.1, from coordinate 111,862 downwards.
AAGTTCGAATTAATCCAAGTCAAGTTCGAATTATTCTCAGTCAAGTTCAACTTAATATAAGTCGAATTCAAATTAATCCAACTTTAGCTAGAGTTAAGAATTGACACAATCATTCATTAATTAGAGCGTATTTTGCATTAGATATGTTTCTATTGGATGTCATGAGAAAAACAATCGTTTTTCCTTTTAACAAGGAATACATAAAACTTTCGCCTGTGTTACAATTTAAAGACAAGCTGTCGTAAAATGTGCTAAGTATCCAGCATCAGGAGGCAAAGTGTAATTCAGATCTTTGAGCGGCGTTAAAGATACCAGTCAAATATATAATATAACCAGTTCACTTTGTATTGTACTACTCATTGAAGTTATTTTAAATTCTGCATTAATGTTAGTATGCATCCAATCAAATATTTGTGTTCAAAATGTAATTTTATGTTACAAATAGCAGTATCGGGGATGTTTCCACTCTCATTTAGAGATTTACATATTTGAATTTCATTTCATCACATGTATGAAATCATACACATGCGAATACATAAGAGAACTATTGGACGTTATGTAGATTTAGTCTTTAAGAGAAATATACAAACGCGATTCACTGAGTACTTATGTACGATCCCGTTTGAAAACAATTTACACGAGTACATTACACAGATACATTCCTGCATTAGCAATAAAAATGTTGCCATCGTTTCAAATTAATAGGCCAAAGGCAAATATATCATCTCTGTCGATGAGATAAATTGTAACTTCTTTTTACGAAAATTGTTTGGACGAGCGAAAAAGGACTTTGTTGCTGTATTTTTTTATGGATTAAATCTACATATCGTCCAATGATAATCTTATTTAGTAGCATGTATATATGATTTGATACATGTGATAAAGTGAAATTTCACGTATATAAAACTCTATTCGAGTGTAAATAATTCCTCGATGCTATTATATATATGTGTAACATATAATTACCTTTTGAACATAAAAATTTGAATGGATGCGAACTGCCATAAATGTAGAATTTTAAAAGAACTTTAGTGAGTAGTATAATACGAAGTTTTTATAATGGACCATGGTATCTTTTACGCCGCTCAAAGATCTGAATCACACTCTGCCTCCTGATGCTGGATACCTAGCACATTTTACGACAGCTTGTCTTTAGATTGCAACACCGGACACCGGCGGAAATTTTATGCATTCCTTGCTGAAAAGAAAAATCATTGTCATGCTCATTACATAAAATATGGGCATATTTAATACAAAAAAACGCTCAAATTAACAAGTGATTGCGTCAATTCTTAACTTAACTTAGGATTGCTTTAACTTGAATTTGACATGGATTAAATTGATCTTGACTTGGATTAAATTGACCTTGACTTAGATTAATTTGAAGTGAAAAAGGTGAAGTCCTAAATAATAATTGATGGGTGAAAAGGTGAAAAAGGTGAAGGTTCCTACCCCACTTGAAGTCCCTACCCCACTAAAACAGGCTTTTGATATTTTTACAATGAGAACTGCATGCATTTTACGGTTAGGAAAAGTATCTGCAGTTTCAAGCTATTAAGCATTAAACAATGTTTGCACGTTTTTTTAATTTAATGAAATAGCTACTAACGTTTATCATTGGAGACTCAGTGTTACTTTCCTAACGAACGTTTATATTGCAAATTTTTCGTAATTGTAAAATGCTTGCAGGTTTTATCGTAAAAATAACAAAAAACAACTTTAGTGGCGCACACGAGATCTCCTACTTTGAGTTTTAAAATTCTTAAAGTCCTTATAACTCGAAAACTAAGGCGTTGCGGTATTTTATCATTCGTGAAAATCGATTTTTTTTAAATTTTTGTACCTATGATTGAAATTTGTCCGCACAAAAAAAAACCCTATATAGTGTTGATTATTTTTATCAAATGAAATGCCAAGTGTCTCCTTAAACGAATAAATGAATAAAAAGATTTAGGTATTTCCTGTGCATAACTTCTATGTTATTACAATGTTCAATTAAGTATTGAACAAATTAAATTGGTTGGTCCGGCTTGGTTGGTTGATCTGTCCCTTTCCGCTCTGAAAGGATGCTTAATGATAGTATCTGTGATACAAGTTTCACCAGTGCACAAGCACAAGAATATTTTAATTGTGGCGACTATTAGGATGGATTTATTTATTTGTCATCTACATCTGGAAGATTTGTTTAACGACAATATCGAATCAAGCCATTTATGACAGGTCGTGTACACAATTATACACATATATACATAAATACTACTGACAGGTGTCTTCTGAGTAGGCAAAGTAGGCAGTGCATCCCCTGATAAGCATATATAAGTATCAACAGTTTTTTCTATTCCTAAGTATGCTCCGATTCAACGAAATTACAATGGTTGATTCAATTACTAAGCTCAAAATCCCCAAAATCATGCCATATATCACACATACATGTAGATAATGTAGCCAAGATTTGCACACTGCCTTTTCTTCTCTGTATCTACATACACTCTGCGGGGTAACAATGCAGAAAACGTGACTTATTGTAGCTCAAAAATTTTTATATCTCGGCTATAATAGGCCAAAGTTGTTCTACTTTCGCCGCAGGGGCCTGACATTTTCGGAACGTTTTGTCTACGAATAAAAGCCACTTTTAGCTTCTCTGTGTGTAATATGATGCTGTCTTTTATTCATGTTTGACTTTTTACCACGTATTTGACGCTTTCTTATTTTAATAAACGCCCATGTTCTTTTCATTTCGTATTTTTGGTGCGTTTTGGAACGTTTCAGCAAGAAAATTTGTTCGATCGCAGGAATCCAACAATCATTGCAGCAGAGATAGTGCATTGTTTTCAGTTACAATATGAGTGTAACTAAGTGAGGTATTTGCTAGTGTTGTGATATTATTTTCATTTTAGCTCTTTCACATTGTATTTTAATTTTTCAAGTGTCCCAATATCGATTTTGATTACCTTACAAAATTTCCAAAACTTTCTTAAGAAAAAGTCATTAATTATCTAATGCTGAGAAACACACACTATTTCAGATTTTAAAATTGTGTAAACATAATTATGAAAATCTCCATTTCAGCGTATGCTTACTTAGGAACTTTGGAGTGATCAGAAAGTAAAAATTAAACATGAAAATGAAATGATGGAATACAATATAACTTTTGAAGAATCAAACAAATTTCAAGGAACAACTTTAGAAATGAGCAGAAATTTTCATTATTATTGCATGTTAACTTGACCTAAAGACAAGGAAGTAGACAAAACAAAGAAATAAATTTGAAGTGCACAGGTACCACAAATAGCTGAAAAAATCAACTAATATTACAGTTATTAACATGAAAATAAGATAATTGAATTTTCATTTTCAATAGCCATTACGTAACCTGAAAACTAGAACTCTTTATGTATCAGACCATAGCTCAGGTTTTTGGCAAAGACTAGTCATTATCAATCAATACACCAAAGCAACATCAAAAAAAGACTAGCAAAAATCGTTTTAAGAAACCACTGGTATAGAATATAGACACAGTAAGAGCATACAGAGTTACCACTCTTTATGTGAGTACAACGTATTACATCAGCTGTGCTGTTCTGCAAGTAACTTGCAAACATAAACTACTAGTTTCTAGATTCTATGTATTAATTGAAGGGGGAACGAGAGAAACAGAAACAAACAGAATGAATTTGCATTGCTTTCAATTACTAATTCCAGCTTCTTCACTGTAATATATGCATTTTTGCTCCAGTACGAAAATTATACCTCGCACTCGTGGGTATCACATATGCGAGTATATGTGTGCGAACCCACAATGACCATTGATCGTATTTGGTGATGGGTATAAATACACTGTTTCGAACCTCGAACAAAATAATCAATTAAAACATTGCACATTTTTGTAGCTTTTCAGTAAAGTATTTTAACTCTGCTTTGTTTACTTTCGGTTTTAAACAATTTTGAATAATTTTTGCAAAAATTATTGAATCGAAGACGCCAAAAAATAGCGACTCCAGCCTCGACTCCACCACATCCGAATGAACGACTCCGACTCCGACTCCACCACATTCGGAAATGCGACTCCGACTCCGACTCCACGCACATTCAGGAAAACGACTCCGACTCCGACTCCACCCTAAAACATGCGACTCCGGCGACTCCGACTCCCGACTCAGACTCCGCAACCCTGGTGTTTGTTAGGTTAGAATATGTTATGTTAGAATTTGTTTGGTAATGTTGACCGAATTTTTTCACGGGTCCACCTAGCTGAACGATGACATTGTTTAATATATGTTGGGTTAGGATAGGTTAGGTTAGCATACGTTAGGTAGGTGTTGACGGAATTTTTTTACGGGTCCACAGTTGTTTTTTATGTTTGGCATATTATCAGGATCGGTTCGATTAGGATAGGATAGAATATGGTAGGATAGGTATAGGCTAAAATATGTTATTTTGAAATTGGTAAGGTAATGTTGGCCGGGTTCACCTAGCTCAACGATGGCATTGTCCGTGGAATTTCCACGTGTCCTGCTAATGAACAATGATTCCAGAAGACGGAAGTCATGCTCATTTCGAGCTTTACTATAATGGGAAAGTTTAAATGGGTGTGTAAAACTATAACAATGGTCTCTAATTGCGGATTGAGCAGGAGCGGCACAAGGTCGACCAGTTCTGAATGAGAAGCCCAAATGCTGACTGCGACAGAAAACTGCTGGAGAGCATTTATTGCAACACAAAACTGGTAATAGCAATCACACGCATAAGAATCCATGCAACAGCTTTCGAGGTCCTCTTCAAAACTATGTTTTTCGTTAAAAATTATTCCAATTTATAAGCGTTAAATGGTGAACCTGAAAATCGAGCGAGGTAACAAATCTCCGTACATTCTTCTATCAATCTGAACGGTCATTATATTTGCAGTTTAGAAATAAAATCTTTCTTATCGACTACAACTACTCTGTTTCCTTGGCTAATATAAACTGTTGTATCTGAGCCGAATTTCTTTGGACTCGTAAAAATTTTTCTACTGAACATTTTGCGAGAGTTCCAGGGCTACTGAATTTGTTAAAGAACTTATGTGCTAGAGTTCTTAATTGGTTTCTGAAGTTCTTCTAAGTGCCGTGGACGCCTGGGTTAGTTAAAATTTGGGCCAATCGATCATGTATCTTATTTAAGGTTTAAAAATATCTTGATTGAAACTTTTCACTCGAACGATAATTTTACTTTCGAATTACCTTTCCAGATGTGATGGTGAAAACCTCATTCTAAATTCATAGCCTCAGCTCACAGGAGGGAGAGAACTACTACCGACTGTAGAACGACTTACACTACTTCAAAAAGTTTGCAGCACCCTGGAGAAATATGGATGTAATGAAAACAATCGAGCTTAAGACCGAATTGGATCGCTATTTTACATTGGACATAATAGGCATAAACTCTGTATTATTTCGCAATGAATAAGAATTAATACTTACTCAAGGTACGAGCGCACGTTGGGGTACTCCTTCTTACACTGCGTGTAAGAAGCCTCGCAGGTTCCTCACCAATTGGACCCACCCATTTCAGATATCATTTAAATCGAGAGACTGTAGAGGCCATTCCACTCGAGAAAATGATCCTCTCTGATTCTAGAACCAATCTTGTACTAAATGAGACTATTAATATAGTGATGCGAGCGTTGTCTAAAAAAAATACAGCATCCATCAGGAACATCTAAATCTAAAGATGAAGTTCTTGGTTACATAAGACGTTCATCTGAACCTGAAACTTTTGTTTATTGCTGAATTGAGCCTAATTTTAACCATCTGAAACACCCCAGGTCATTACGATGCCTTCGGAAGCCTGTACTATCTGAGAGATATACCAAGGATCCAAAGTTTCATGGGATTCCTGTCTCACTCTAACCTCGCCGTCTGTCTGGAACAAAGGGAATCTCGATTCATGTGACCATAAAGCGTGTTGCTTTATAGTCCAGGCTTTGTGGTCTCTCGGAAATTGGAGCCGTTTCGTTCGATCAGCCTTACTGACCAAGGTTCCCTGGCGGTGGCGTGACTCCTTAAGCTCATTTTATTCACTTCTAGGCGGATATGTTGCGCGAGCAAAAATTGTATTAGGATCTTTGTTGAACATGATGGTTCAAAAAAGTTTTCTTTTCATCTATTGTTTGAGAGAGCGCCAGTTGTGAGTATTCAGAATTTCAAGTCTGCCACTATCACCACTGAATGACTGCACTTCATCGTGTTTTTTGACCAGAAAAATTGCTCCCCGCTGCCGTAAGTCCTCTGGTCTTTTTTTGGGTGGATTTCACTGCCCAGTTAAACCTACAACCTGTCCTTTGTCAAAGACACGGGTTTGTTTCACAGTCTTTTTCGAGCCAGGTTACTTATGCATATTGTCACGGAGAGAGCAGGTGCGGCACTGAATAACAGTGACACTTAACGCCACTTTTTTTCGATGTTCTTTCTTGCCAAATTAGTCATGAGGAAACTTAAGAAATATTACTTGATAAAAATTTACATTTTTCAACGATGCGAGGAACCTTTTGATCGTACCGTGTACTTTAGCGGCGTTTACATCGTGCGTTAGATATCACATGTAACCGAGCACTTTAGTGAAAAAAACTCACCGTTTTTCAAGTTCGTATGAAATGCTTCCCGAATAAATCGCTCACATTCGGAATTCTTTCTCTGTAATGAAGAACCGAAAATTTGTCTTGATGGCTATTGTTAATGTATTTTCGAAGTTGCAGTTTTTGTCTCTTCTTGTATTTCTGTCAGCGTCTTAGCAAAAGATGTCCTTAATCATTTTTTATGAAGTATTTGAATAGTGAAAAGAAAGAGGGATTTTACTGCTCGTCCTTTCTCCACTTCGCTCGAAAAACTGGTTAACTACAAAGACATTTTTAAACTTTGTTCATAGCTCATTTTTCGTATTAAGGATCAATCTGTAGAGGACTTCGATAGCTGCTGTGCTCATTGTTATGCGAGTGATTGCTGCCACAAGTCATGTGTTGGATTCGTACCTATTTGTCGCAGTCAATATTCGGGATTCTCACTCAGCACTGGTCGCTCGTGTGCCTCCCCTTCACTATCCGCAATCAGAGGCCATTGTAGTTGTTTTAAACACCCATCCAACACGTTGACCGCGGTTGGTTAACACGTTGGGCGCAATGTGAGCCGCGCTTGAACATGGAGGGAATTTACACAATGCTGCTGACCGATGAGTAGTCACAAACTCAATTGTTATAAATACTTACACAAAGATAGATGAAAGCTTGATCCTATATATGTTCGGTGTTCTCAAAATTGCCTGCTACAATTGATTCTAAATCTGAGTTGAATGCTGAACGAAAGTTTAACCCATCGCAGTCAATGTGTTGAACTGAAGTTCAATATTCTACTCATATTTCAAGCCATTATGAAAATACCACACATAAGCCGCATCGTGCCTGCATTTAGTTTTGATTGAGTTTTTTTAAATTGAAATTGTGATTACTGGTCGGTCAGCAGCATTATGAAAATTTCATCCTTGTACATCGGTGGCTCATGTCTCGGCCAAATTGTTGACCTTGTCGATTTCAATTAGGCCTGAAAAACATAAAATTAGAACGACCTCCAAACTTTAGATTGAATGTTCATTTTCATCAAAAAGGTAAAGTTGAATAATCAAACCTGTTTACAATTTTTCAATCCATCAGTGTTTTAGTTTACGCTTGCCAATCAGGTTAGGTTGCCCAAATTAATTTGTGTTTATTTTTAAGGCTGGAAATTATGTAATTTGTCTCGGTTGGTTTTGTTAATGTTCGTCATTCCAGAACTGGGAATGAAACTTCTTTGTTCCAAAAGTCATTCTATTAAATATCTTTGGAGACTCGTTGGTTCTCATTTCCGTAAAATGAGTGAGATTTCCTAGAAATCATCCGATGAACGCTAGAAGAGTTTTCTTATTAGCAAAGATAGATGTAACCGCGCTCCATGTTTCTCAGAGATAGAGTTTCCGCCGTGGAACTTGTTTAATTAAGTTAATTCATTGCTTCCGACGCGTTCACTGCGGTCCAGTCGATGGAAGACCGTGTCACGGTCTTCCCGAACTATAACTAAAACAATTGTAATATCTTGAAATAGCCGTTCCCGTTGAATTTTTCTGTCATTACTCTGAAATACTTCGCATTTACTTCTAACTAAATCTGTTCTACCTTTCCTTAGTTGAAGACAATTCCCACAATAATTTGAAACTAGTAACATGTAGTAGTTATACGTAGAATGAAAATAATCATGGTGTTATTGAACCAAATAAAATACCCTGTGAACCTTTACGAACTCGAAACTTCGCGTGTTTGATTGGTCATTCACTACTAGACTTTGTAAAGGAAGGAATCGTGGCTCACAGACTCGAGCATCTAATTATTGACCTATAACCAATGAAGGCTAAACTCAAATTTCGAACTTTCAATAGAGAATGAAGAAGATACACAATTTCTGTCTAATGAGTTTAATATGAAAATCACGTGTTAAGTAACTTTATTCTTTTTAACTTTACTCACTCACTGACTTATGCTTACTTTTATTGAAAAATTATAAAAAATTTTGCCTATTGTTAACTGTATTTACTATAAGTTAACTTCACTATCGCCTTACCTTGAGGGATTTGTTCGTCTTAGAGGGGCTTTAATAATGCTTATTTAGCAAATCTAACTAACGTTACACTTCCGTATTATAAAAACTTTAGCCTTATTACCAAGCTTAAGAAACCTCATTTTGATTTGAAGATTTCATACCTCCACTCATTTATTCAAGCTTCGTACGTAAAAAATTATTTCCGTCTTGGAGTCAGCGTGCACTGGCGGTACCAAAACGTCAGGGGCTTTCAATTCATAATTTATTCTCGTATGAGTTGTTGTATACTGCAGTGCTGAGCATACCTTTTTCACAGTGAACATTATAGAGCAAGATTTATTTATTAGAAACTATTCCTGCTACAGCACCTCAACCGCGCGCGGTTGAGGCCACAGTTTTCTTTCGCTCGAGACGCCCTTGTTGGGTCGACTGATGAAAGTTGAAATTGCTGGTAACTCTATTTGATTCATTTATCCCTGAATGAGTTTAAAGTGTTGAAATCAGGGAACAATTTTCAATTCAATTCATTCAAATCGTTTTTATGACCTACATGAATTTTTCTTTCCCTCTCAAGGCGGAACTGGTGGGTTATGCCTCATCTGAACGCAATTTTCGGTTCAATTCTTTCAAATTGTTTTTCATGACCTTAGTAAATTTTTCATTCCCTATTATAGAAACTGCTCCCGGCCGAACTGGTGGGTTGTACCTCGTACGTGCTCGCTGAGTTTTACATCTACTGGTCAGTCGGGTAGAGGAGAGCCACTTGTTATTTTTCCCATGGTGCAGATGTTTGCCCGAGTTGAACACAGCAAACTGCTCGGGAGTATTTTTTTTACAGGTAAATAATCTATTTACAAATAACTTAGAGTCCTCAAGAAATGAATTAAAAATTTGTAAAACTAATCGAGCTTCGACAACAAGACCGAATTATACTTGTAGCACTCGTAAGTTTTCAAGAGTAGAAGAAAATCCGTGAAGAAACTTGCTCAAGTCGAACAGAGGTCGACGGGAAATGATTACTGGATGCCATAAATTTGAAGTGTAGAACCATTCTTAATTTTTTGACGTTTGTTTATGTTATTTAAACGAGAAATTCGTTGAGATGGTTGTTGAAAAATTTCTGTCGGATTTACAGAATTTTTCCTTAAGTAAATTTTCATGCATCCATGTCCATGATGACAGAACAAAATCTTGGCGTCATGCTAGAATAATGACATGAGAAATAAGTAAACATTTACATTATTCGAGGAAATACGAATGATTTCATCATCATCACTACTTATCAACAGATTAATACACTCTCATTACTTGCCACTACGCTCCCATTACTTGTCACTACACTCCCATTACTTGTCACTACACTCCCATTACTTGTCACTACGCTCCCATTACTTGTCACTACACTCCCATTACTTGTCACTACACTCCCATTACTTGTCACTACACTCCCATTACTTGTCACTACACTCCCATTACTTGTCACTA
>JACJUY010001713.1:58200-101733 GCA_014220935.1 Platorchestia sp. MABIK | reverse complement strand
TACGCTCCCATTACTTGTCATTACGCTCCCATTACTTGTCACTACGCTCCCATTACTTGTCATTACGCTCCCATTACTAGTCAGTACTCCCTCATTACTCTTACACTACAGAAAAGCATAAATCAGCATTTCGTGCGTGTAACGGGGTAGTGTGTGAGTGTAGATGGACTGTGTGCACATCACGAAATTGTGTGCGCGTAGATGGATTGTGAACGTGTCATAACGGTGTTGTCGTTACCCCAGATCAGATTCGTAAACTTACGACTGCAATTTAATAATTTAATCCTATTAAATCAGCCAGCCAGCAGTAAAACAAATACGTATATACACGTAAGCCAATCTCAAAGAGAAAGTTTAAATTTGTATTGTTTTATATTTATACGTAAGCCGATCTCGCTGTGCATGTATAAATCTGTGCAGTTTTTTAACTGTACCCTGAACTTCATTACACGAATTTCTAATTTTCCTTGAAAACCAAGCGGTCGAGTCGATCTTTGATCCCCTGAACCTCGTCAAAACTCCAAATTTATAATCAATGTTTTGACCCAATCGCGCGTTCACAGCTTCTGATCGCAGCTTTGATGTGCAACAACCAATCAAGCCAGAAAGCATGCCCACTTACGGGCTTCAATCATATATTTCCTCAGCAGTACACTTTCTTCACACTTTCTTGATCATTTTTCCCAGACGAAAAGCTCAAAGTCAAACGCTGGTGCAGAAGTTATGAAAACCTTGCAAGAAGTATCGTGATTTCGTTCGCAGAACTCAAGTAACTTAATTCGTCGAGAAAAAATTAGCACAAAATTTTTCTCGAAAGGGTTGTTTGTTAAGCAAAAATGTAACACTGATTAACCGCCATGATATAAGAAAACACATTCAAGCGAAATCAAATAATGTAGGCAAACCTATCCAGACCAAAGTGGCTTTTCTGATTTGTTTTGCAACTTCGAAGGATAAAATTGCGCGAAAAGTAACTAAGTTACAAGTAAGTGACATCTCTTCTCTCAAGTAGGAGAGATGAGAAGACCCCAGTGTGTGTGGGTGAGAGCCTTACAATGTTACCAACTTAATCACAACCTGAAATGTTAGATTAGAGCAGCCGTCACTGTTGAGCATCTCAGTATGTTCAGGAGGAAGACCATTTAGTTTTGAGGCGCCACTTCCAATCGCTCGTCTTGGGACGCTTTAATTTGAATTTTAATTATACGATTAGAGCTGCGTAATTGCTTGCTTCCTCCAGCTCTCCTTGTTCATCTACCGCTTTCCTTTACACAAGCCGTGAACAGTACTTTATTTTGACGCTTTGTCGTCTGTCAACAAAGTTTGTAACCTTTCGATCCACGTAGTTCTCCTACCACACATGCTGATAATTTCTCATTTCTAGACACTCTCTTCAGCTAAATTCGTGATAAATGGACCCTAAGCTCTCACTTCCGCCGCAGATAGTCCAAAATCATCTCATCTTCAAAATTTCAACCACTTTTGAAAAAAGTGGTCGTACCTAATTTGATTGCTAAAGCTATTCAACGAAAGGTTATTTGCATGCGTCCATTCACAGGAGCAAGTTTGAGGTTTTGTATTTTTTCATAAACAATGGAAGACCGGAACTTAAAGATTTCGTTTACTTTCAAGGATAAAGGTTCTCTCATCGAAAGGACTGCTTTTTCTCCAGCGTGTGCATAACATAATACAGATCGTCGTATCGTTGAGAGGCGCTGTTTTCATCAGAGGAGCGATCTCGATTCTTCCAGCGACTGTTTTCAACCGGGGACGGTCACCGATTGTCCTAAGGCGCTCTTCACAAAAGGAAATGACAGCTTCTCGTCTCGAATAAAAGTTCCTGTCCTCCGTGGGCAGCTGGTGATATCCCAAATCCAGGGCTTGGATTTTCAAATAATTTAAGTGAAATTACATCTAACAGAAATTATTCCTCATCTTCACAAGGCAGTGCGTTTTTCCTGGAAAAAATTTTCGAGTTTGAGTTCATTCTGAAAAAATAAGATGCTTACTGCTCTAATTTCACCTGAAAACAGCTCAAGCTTGAGGTCTTTGGACCGAAATACGGCTCGTAACCTAGTGAAGTAGAGGGAAAAATTTCAGTGCAAAAAATTTACTTCACAATCTGAGGCCATGTCTTCTATAGCAGCAGATGCTACTCGTAAAAAGAAAGAACTCCACTGGAGATAATAAATAAAATTGGTTCGGTGACGTGTAGAAATCTTCAACACGACAACATCATCATCATCATTTAATAAGCTAGACTACCTTTTGGTTAGGTTTAGATAAGTTTGGTTTAGAGGCCTCCCTAATATCAACAAAGGTGTTCCAAAAAGAGGGAGGATGAAGGCAACATTTAGAATGGAGTCGAGGGAGTGGGGAATCTATCCACAAGGTGTGTCACCACACAAGATCCCATGCGCGGAGAAACAGTGAGTTGAAAAGAAATTCTTTGATACAAAGTTAAAATTGACGAAGACAGTAATAGGGGCTTAAAAACCAAACAGCGGTGTACCGAAAAAAAATGGTCCGTATGAAAATACAAAATAAAAACATTCTTTTTGTCTACCTACGCTCAGCTCGGGAATTCACAAATTCAGTAATTCTTATACTTTCTACATTAATGTCTAGTGGTCTACATGCTTTGATTCATTCTCCTTGAGAGCACACGGCTATTTCCCTCAACTATTTTTTAGTTAATTCAATTTTTGACATTTAAATCGAGTTGTTTCTCTAAGTTAAACTATGCCCTATTTCATCATTAATTGAATTTGACTATTAAGATGAAATTACTCTTTAATCTCTTGTTACAACAAGTGAAGAAGCCAAACAAACGGTCTTCAGACAGGAGTAGGGGTGAACCTTATCTTGATTTGTCTGTTTCTAGAGCCTGGTTGAACGTTTAACATTGAGTAGCTTTTGCTGTGGATAATCTGTTTAGAAAATTTCATGTTAACCTCTGCAATAAAGTTAACACACCACATGTTACGCTATTAACAAAACCTACAATTTAGCATAGATTTACCCCTTTACTTTTTCAAAACTAAATCACATTTTCCTCTGCCCAAAAGCGAAACTTTCACCAAATGTTATGCTATCAATAAAGCCTAAAATTCAGAATAGATTTACCACATTTACTAAAACACTAGCAACACAATTTGATATTACTGTCTACTTATTAAATAGAGCTCATAAAGTGTGCAGTAGCTGGGCTAGTCTTCATTCATAAATTATTCGAGTTAAAAGATTGCCAATAAATAACAATTTTCCTAATACTCTGGTTGACAAGATAATCAACAACTTTTATAACCGAATTTTGCACAGTGAGAATAGTCGTGGACCTTGTAGACGTCATGTAAATGTATTTTACGAAAATCAATTGCCCAAGAACCATAAAATTTATAAACAAATTTTTACAATTTTTTTACAAATTTTGTAAAGCCTCTACAGTAGATCTGGAAACTGCTATTATTTATATATTACGTTCTATTACGCTATTTCGTGTATATTTAAAAAACCGTAAAATCAGTGATCTCCTTGTAAAGAATTGCTTAATCAGATCCAGGGTCGGTGATCTAGAGAAAGCCAATGTGATTAATCAGTTCAAATGCGACAGAGGCGAATGTAATCTCTTAATAAAAGTTACGTAGGCATAACTAGAATGGCGCTGAAATAAATGTTAATTGCGCACAAGTTCCAGGGTTCTATTTTTAATCACTTTCGTGTCGATCATTGTTCTAAGCCCTCGAATGAAGATCTTTATTCAAATCCCAAACTTTTATATCGTGTAATTGAAAAGAACATTTTCAAATAATAGAAGCATTACATATCCACAAATTTAAAAAGGCCCTCAATGAAAATACTACCGATTTTTTTGCTCTAAAACTTTTCAAAAGGACTGTCGGTGAGAAGTTTGAAACAACCGCTTGATCGTTCATTTTGCCCTTGCAAAATAAATTAGGTTTACTAATAGACAAACTGTACTAGGCGTACTAATAGACCAGCTATACAAGGCGTGCTAATAGACAAACCATGTAAGACGTACTAATAGACATACTATACAAGGCGTACTAATAGAAAAGCTACACAAGGCGTGCTAATACACAAATCAAACGAGGCGTGTTAATGGATAAACCCTTTCATAGGCTAATTAAATCAAAAATATAATCACTTGGATATTTTATCTTCTAAGAGATGACTGTCAACTTATACATGATTTAAATACTACTAGAGAATTCTTTTGAATTTCTAAATTAATAGTTGAAGCGAAGTAAGAAAAGACAAGAAATGCTATTCCGAAGCAGATTGGAACACCCTCGTAATTGATTATCAAGTAGTGAGATAAGATCAAATCACAAAGTAATTTGTAAAAAACATCGCGTAACACAACACGCACATCTAAAAACGCGTAAACAAACACACATGAGAAGTGAAATTTATAGCTTGTTCAACACTCGGACAGAAAGATAATTTTTTCACGATTCCTATTCTCAAATTGCGCTTTATTTCATTTGTCCATTTGTATTTTGCGTGATAGATATGGTTGTGATAGACCTATTTTGGAAATGTTATTATTTACAGAATATACTCAATAAGTATTTACGAATCTCATTCGCTCATTTTCTCCATTTCTCAATAATCTCCTTTGCTTAATAATTACCAGCTACAGAGCATACTGAAAAAGTACTTACAAATTTCCCTCGCTCATTGTCTTACATATCAACACACTACACAACAGTTTTTGGAGTGTGAGCATTTATTTTGATTAGTTCACCTACATACCGGTATTTGCAAACGTGCTTACTTGTATATGGTATATGCGGGCAGATGTGTGTGCACTGGGCTAGCAACTAGTATATGAATGATAAATACCGCCCTTTTTTCACTCGCAATTTGTAACACTCCTCAACTCGTCATTTTCACTTTATTATTGTTAAACAATCTCAAAAAAATATAAATTTGTTGTGTGATCACCCATATATGTTTGAATAAGATGCTTATCAACTATTGCTCGTCATGTTGAAAATAAAATTTTCATGATTTTCATAATTTCCATGCTTGTATCCTGGAATCTGTGGGCATGTGTGTGTGGAGAGAATATGAATGCATACATTCGTATATGTCTGTACACTCATACATTTACCCACAACAGTTCTTTCAAAATTTCTAGTCAATCGACTTGCATTTGTCTGGTAAACTTGGTGTGTGGGTTAAAGCATGCTCATTCAGGTAGTTGGCTTAGTGTATTTCTTTCATAATTATAATTTTTTTGTCCATGCTCGCTCGAAATGGTATTTTTGAATCTCTGCCGCAACAATCAATTGTAATATTATTCCCTGATGTCATGAAATCCAAAGCTTATGTCAATATACGTGTAAACTGTCGTAAGTGTTTTCACCCAACAAAGTTTTTATCTTTACTGTTTCCATGAATTAACAAACACTATTTAACTTCAATTAACAAGCCATAGGATCCACTTTTATGTTTTTTCTATCCGTTTTTGTACAAGCATTAAACTGGACCGTCACGACATCTGTGTATGTTTCTCAATTAAAGACATTTGCATCATGTTTTGAAATAACGTAACTTGTTCTAATTTGGTAACTTTAAAGAACATTAATGTGTTCTATTATTCACGTCCTAAAATGTTTCTGTGAGTCTTGTGTGAAGCAAATAATCACACGCTTTTGAATATGTTATGGCAACCCTATCTAGGTGATCACTTTCACGTATTACTCCAATTATGTTGTACATGTCTTGGTGGCCGTTGTAGAGTAATCGTTTTCATGTTTCTGACTCAGGTAGACTGTTTTGTGCCACTATTATTAGCATTGAAATATCATAATTTCGAGGCGTGATAAAGTACATTTTCTACGAGTCCCGTGATTGGAATAATAGTCTATACGTAGGAACAAAAATGTAGTTTCTGAATGTCAACCTCGCTGCCATAGAAGCAGGATTATTTTAATCCACTCGTTTTCCTTTCAAGAAATTATTTATACCGCAAGTCCCTGAGCTCGTATTTCACTACAAGTGTGCACCAAAAAAGTATTCTCAACAATATATCATCATATATAGATTTAAGCAACACTAGGGATACATTGCCGTCAATCGTTATTTTTTCGACTAGTGACATGGGTTTTACAATACTCATGTGTGTGTATCATAAAAGTGTATTTTACTTACTCTAAGATATTTTTAAAAATCGATGATGTCTTGTACCATCTGTATTGGCAATAACCTGTTTTCTTTTTATCTTTCTTTTCTATGAATTATTTAGCGAGTGCAATAAATCTATTTACTGGGCAATGTAATGGGCTTTGAGGGTTTGTTTTTACTCAAAAGTGGACAATTTATACCAATGGAAATTTCTCGAGGTGTTAAAAATGGCTTCAGTTTTTACTGATCTTTTGCAGTTTGCGTCCGATGCGCTGTCCCTTTGGTTATCTTGGCATTTTCATTCACCAGTCCTGCTTGTGAAAAATATTATCCGTTTTTTATAGCTGCTCATGAAAGAAAACTGCTAAATTGCAGCTAAAATTTGCAAAGTTTTACGTGCCATTTTGCTACAAATAAAGCTTATTTCACTAGAAATAAAAGGTATTTTGCTATTATACATGCAATATCAACTTTTTTTTAGCCTATTTTGACAATATTTTTGGCGCTATTTTGACCACATATTTAGGACCACAAATCCTGCTCTAGTCATCACTCGATTTCGTTGCAAGCGCACGTCTACCTTCTGTCACCTGCTTTGCATTGCTACGGGCATGGCAAACAAGGTCATCAGCTGAGAACGTCAAAATGAAGCACAGTCCTGTAATTAGTTTTTCTTTCATCCCTTCCACATAATTTTTGAGCACCCACTTTAAACTTTCTATTTTAAATCATTTTGATTACTTATTTCTTGGACAAATGATTCCTGTCACTTACGTTGCTCATATTTCCAGCATATCATCGACGTACGGAGGGCTGTATACTTTTAACTTCTCTCGAAAAAAGTCTAACTCAAACAAATTAGTAAATTAAATCATAGTGATTCAGCAGTAGAATCATTAATTAAAATGTTGCAGTTCCCACGAGACCACTTGTGGACCAGAATATATGCAGTGACTTTAACGGCAACCTACGGTAACAATATTCCAATGCATCCGATTTTATTCAATCGAGACCGCTTGGCGCCTAGCTCACACAACACTGATCGAACACATTTTGTGATTTTTAGAATGTATTATTCTGATTATACTATTGCAAGCCAAAATTTGGTTGTAAAATAATTCTGAGAGAAGAAATTTGTCACAATCTCAACTGATTTGTTGATTTAAATACTTAAAAATATGCTGTGAAAATTTCGTTGTACAAATCCATTTGTTTTTTGGAACAATATTGAGTACTTGTGGAAGTTGTGAAGACGTTGGAAATCGGAATGGAATGTTTTATTTATTGATGAGTCTTCTAAAATTTTTCAGATGACTATTGAACCTAAAACATAAACAGTTAGGTGGAAGAAGTTTGATGCTAAGACGTTGTACTTAAAATGAAACATTAATTGATTTTGTAGCCAGATTTGAATTGGTCTCATATCGTGTCTTGGAATTGCAATTTCAAAAAAAATAAATCTACGAGGAGACCTTCAGAGCGTCGAACTGACACAAATTGACCAGACACAATGTGAAATGACACATATTAACCTGACACAAATTCACCTGACACAATGTGACCTGACACAAAGACCGGACACAAATTGACCTGACACAATTTGTGACTTTTGATTGACTCCGATTCGCTAGACCGCTCTTCCCCCATTCGAGGAAGCAAAAGCCAACCAATGAGTGGTGTGAGTAGTTCAGTGAGCTGTGTCATCAAACAACATCATGTCATCAAATATGAGCTATGCCTTCAAACCAGAATTTGATTCATCGAAACGGAAGAAGTTATCCGCTAGTTAAACATTTTGAATGCGACGAAGTAGTAAATTTTTATTTGTTGAAGCAATTTCGAGTTGTTCGCAGCGATTGCGTGTTCAAAGATAGAAAATATTGTGCAATGTATGATGAAGGATTGTTCTTTTTTTAGGAATAAAATTATGTAATTCTTGTACATTCTGCCCCATTGTTCAGTGGGCTAAATACATTACTTTCTTTGTGACTTCATTTATCCGATTCTTCAATTTTGTTAACCTTCTTCATTGGTTCATTTTTTTTTAGTTGTTTGTTACTTATCTAGTCACATACTTCAAATTTTTAGACATTGCTCATTGGTTCAGTTACCTCAAATTTTTCGTTACTGATCTAGTCACATTCTTAACTTGTTTGACCTTGTTCAGTGGTCCACATACTTTGACCTTTTCCCAGACAAAATAAAGTCAAAACGTGTTTTCCGGTGCTAATACTATTGTACTCATGTCGAAAATTCAACCTTCAGAAAACAGTGACTGATGTATTTTGAGCCCATAAGGTCTATCTATAAACCGAATTTAAGGATTCAAAATGAAAATTTTATCACTCATGTAAGGTGAATATTGAATTTAAATTGTTTTTCATAATTTCTCATGAAAATTCTGTACTGTAAACAATGCAAGCCCAGAAATACCTCTCAAAATGTATCGTTTTGCACGACAAAATTTTTAGGGTGAGGTTTAATTAAAGGAATGAACTGACATTTTTTCGTACCATTTTTTCATTGCAACTTTTGTTAATGCATAAGTGGTTTTTAGTTCATGAATGCAACCAGCTTCTTTAGTCCTGCGTTTCACTCGCAGCTTTCGCAATTAATCACAGTTGCTTACCGAGACATGACGAAGAATAGAAGGTATTTGTAACCATTGTTCATTCTTGAATAGTAATTAGTAGACGAAATATATTCACTTGCAGTATTCTCACTTTACTACAGAAACAAATAATGTCTATCACAATATATAGAGCCGATTAGATACACTCTCGAGAAACACTAAAACTCCCAAACCTACTCACAGTGGCATCTTTAGAAAAAAGTTAATGCTCTAAGAGAGATAGTTGTGTCATATCGGAAGAATAATTCACTACATAAATTTTCCTTTAGAAGTCAATCTTTTCAAGAATTGCAATTTAATTTCTGCCTTTGCTGCACAATTACCATTGCTGAATTTTGGAGCAGCCATCGTTCATTTGAAGTTAAATGCTGTTTTTCGCACATGAAAGCACAACTAACTATTTTCAAACGCTGCCCTGACGAGGTAATTATCTTACTAATTCTTTAGAAGTCTATTAATGAGCTGGAATTGTTATGCAAATCGCATTCGATTGCGCAGGAGACCGTCCGTGAAATGCTGGTGGCTGCGCGTGTGTGAGGGGGAGGAGGCCGTTGATCGCCGCATGTCCTGCGTGCGAGTAATTCTATTTTAATGTTAGGACTAAAACGAAAATTTTAGGAGGGTCCAAAAGAAATTTAACGGAAATAACAGAAGGATGCAAACGAATTTTAACTGAAATTTTGGGAGGATGCAAAGGAAATTTAATTGAAATTTCAGTAGAGTGCAAAAGAAATTTAATGGAAGTTTTCAGAATAATCATTGAAACTTTTTTCGGAAATTTAAATATTACTCCACTTGTGATTCAAAGATATAGCTCAAATTTTCGTACACGTATTAGCCATGGTTGTGCGTTGTCTTAACTGCTAAGTTGCAGTTCAAAGTTTTTAATTGCAACTATGATACTTTCTTGAAAGGATGAATTCGCTTAACTCCTTACCACGTCTCCTGCGATGGGTAAAGGGAAGTTCAATATTCTACTCAAATGTAGAGTAAAAAATTTTTTAGAGATTTCATAAATACCAAGCATTGAATGATTCTCTAAATACCATTAATTTTAAAAGATTGTACAACTTTTACCCATCGATAGGTCGTATCGTAAGCAACGTATGCAACTCGAGCACCTTTTGATGAGACTACGGAACCTCGGTTAAAGGCAACACGATCTAGGAGTTGGGGGAAAAATACTTGACGAGAAAAATAAGTAAATGGCTCCTATATTTAAGCCAGAAGTCAATTCGGTACATAATTCTAGCAACACGCTCTAAGCAGACAGCGAGGAACGAACAGATAGTGTGAGAGGATTAAAAAAAAAAGCCTGCTCAGAATGTAAGAGTGTATTCGTCTAACTTTCCCAGATGTTTTGAGATTTGTTTCACTTTAATTGAACGTTTAGTATATATTGAAGATATAAGGAAAAGAAATAACCAGTTTATTTCCAGAAGATTCGATGCACAAAATGTGTTATAAGTAGTTGGATTTAAAATATTTCTCAAAATAATGGTTCTAAATTGATAAACCAACGATAAGAAGTAGATGATAGCCATGTCAGTGAATGAATAGATAATTAAAAAAAAGAGAGAACTATTCTTATAGATGTTTTTCTCTAAGTTAGAGAAGACATAAATATTGGTCGCAAATGAATTTGAAGTAAAGTTAACAAAGAAAGAGGACACGGTTTTCATTCACAATGACGCAAAAATTGCACGAAACATTCGAGAGTAACTGATGTAGAAATTGTGATTAGCGAAGATAAACAATTGTACGTAAAAACGATGTAGGTATGCACGAGAAAGAGAAAAAGTCGACTGCTTGAAGTGTGAAACGATTTTTTTCTCTTGATAATGGAGAAAAAGAAAAACAGTATACTTCTCCTAAATATTGAAGCAAATACCTTAGATTTTGCAAATATCATGATTAAATGCTCCCTAAATCTAATTGGAGGACACTCAATGAGAATTCCAGTAGATATGCCAACGATTGAATCTACTGCGAGCCAAACAGTATATAGATGCGGAATGAAAAGTTCCATGAACAGAAGGTTGTTATACTTTGCATTTCAATTTAACTTTTTGCACAGTTATTCCGCACGCTTTATGGAAACCCGTAACAAAAGTGTTAATATAACCCAGAACTTCAAAGAAAATTTGGGCTAGAGCAGGATGTGAGATTTGAGTGTCCATGTGTTTAGTGTTCTAAGGTGTCAAAAATGGAAGTAAAATACACGTTGAAGGCAGGAAAATGTTTTTCTTTCTCTCCCTTGAACTGGAACCCTTAAAATTACGTAACATTTTAAAAGGTTTTTATTTCCTTAGAAGAGTACCATGACAAATCGAGGACTCAAAGCAAAATTTTTTTTTGTTTGACGACTAGCTTCATCATTCTTATGGAACATGAAATGCATTGGGTAACACGGAGCTCGTTTGTTATCTGTCAGCATTGTGAGATGAAATTTTCTCAATTCTCACGTTCAATTGATCGACCAAGTTCAAATAACACACAATTCCCAACACCAATATTGTCGTCTTCTCCCCTTCTTACTAAAATGTACAATAACTAAACTGCAGCAGGACCAATATCTGCTCATTTGAAATTCCGTCCACCGGCCGCTTTGGATTATGCAACGTATTTCGAATTAATATTCCTGCTTCTCACCCAGCACACAAATTTATATTGCATTCATATTGAGCTCACGAACTCGAAAAAGACTGATTGAAATGGAAAATTTAATTTTGTCAGCAAAATGAAGCGCTTAAAACGCAACTTTCTGGAACGCTCGCCAATCACCGAGGCTTTGAAGCATAAAAAATTAAATTTCTGTGTCTCGATGTGAGCACACACAGCGGGTCAACATTGAGGTACCTCTCACGGTAGGAATGCCAGAATTTAAGCAGTGTAATTTAATTCCAGCTCGATGGCGCCACGGAAATAGTGATGAAACCAAAAATTTGCTCTCCATTTCAACTAAAAATCAATCAGCAACGAAGCTCTCTGCTAACTAATGAGAAAAGTCTGTCACGTTGGACGTGTATGTGCATTAAATTCCAATTTGTTGGCCGGCGAGCAAAGGCCTAAATTTTTACAAGTGTATACTAGTTGCTCACGCTAATTAAATTCAGAAGCGTAAAGTTTGCAACTTCTCTGCTGATCTGAAACCTGGTAATGTAACTTGACTGAAGAACGTGAAACTGAACTGTCGCTGATGACTGAAAAAAGTAACCGTGTCCTTCCGCTCTTTCATTATTTATTCTCCCCTCAAATTTGGGGTCTCATTATCTTTTCGTTTCATTATCTTCAATGCACTCAAACTGCTGATATTTTGTGCAAACAGCGAACATACTGCGTGCTTAGACCGAATATTTTTATCAGTCAACTCAACATTATCCTATTTCGTCACCGGATTTTCATCAACAAAATAAAACGTGCTCTAGTACAGTGGGTAGGCTTACGGAATCACACTGCCACTTGCATCAAAAGCCTTAAACTGAAATTACTTTCAACCAAAAAGAAAGTTTAAAACCTGGGAAATTCTCAAGGGAACAAACGAGAAGTTATCGTTTCATCTTTCGTGTTTGCCATTTTCCAAACCCGGGTTTTTCCTCTTTCAAAAGAGACATTCCAGTTCTCTAGGTAATCATTGGGGAGAATGAGGTCAGAGTTCAAAATAGGCTGTACAACCGTTTAATTTAACTGGGAGTGAAAGTGCTTTAGGCTGTTCGTTTTTTGCTTATGCTTTGCAGTAAACATCGCAATGCCAAAGCTGTTCTTTTCGGCCTGAAAGGCTTGTTTTCCATGCAGGGTCGTCAAACTCACCGTACGCTCATAACTGTGGCTTTATGACCGAAGTACATCGTCAGCTCATGGCGAGTGCCTTTTGTAACTCGCTAGCTTGTTGAAAATTTAAAAAATTAAATCAGACTCTAAGGAATTTTCGTGCGACTAACTTATGTTGACAAGGAACATTGCACTTGCAGTCCTATATGCCTGAGAGAATTGTATAGAAGTGATGATTTGATGCCGCAAATTCATGTGCAGACATGAATGATAACTTGATCCGATGGAACAGATGTGAAACGCACGCTCCGGCTGTGAGATTTGCTTTTACACAGGTTCATTTAATATGAGAAAGCATTATATGCGCTTAAATTTCAGTTGAACTTTTTCTTGATCATGAGCTCTACAAAAGATTAAGGAAATGTTCCTAAAACGCAAATGTTCGTCTCCAATTCTAGTCCTGGCAACCGTCAAAAAAGTTCGTCTGTAATTTTCCGCATTATCTCTTTTGAGTGCAAAAATTCTCTTGGGTGAGCATGATCATATTCACAATGCGTCCTTTGAATGAATTTTAGTTGATTTTCTGACGTTAAAAAGGCTTTTCTTTAGGCGAAGTTTTTCTAAGAGAATGTTTAGTTTCTCGTCATATGTTTCTTTCTTGACACGGTAAGGAGGAATGGGTGTTCCTCATCAAGGTAACTGTAAGATGTTAAAAGCAGACAGCTTTACCGAAATGAGCATACATATCCTCGCAGTATTATAACTGCAAGTGCTGTATCAAGTGAGATAGATGCGTATTCATACTGTAGTTTGGCTGTCAAAATAAACTTTTCACGTATGACCCATGATTTATTTTAATTAAACTAACGATACTGGGCAGCATCAGAAATGGATAATGATCGGAGTGTTTCCTATTTTATAATCATCTTAAACAACAATGCTGAACCATGATTTGGTTCATGATTTAGAAATGAATTTAATTTATGGAAAGCGCACAATACTCTCCAGATAAACTGTAAAACTAGAGTAGGATGGAACATTTCCTTTCTTCCCACATAGAAAACAAAACTGAGTTAGCTTCAGAGCAAAAACGCCGATGTTGAATCAAAATTGCAACACCGGATCTACAAAGTAAACGTACATTATTTCGTGTCGCGGCACCGACGACACGCGTAAGCTAAGAAAACGTCGCGGCTTCCATTTGAGAAACCCCAAAAGTTTCAGTTCTCTGAAGTACTGTAGCTGCTGAAGCGTGTGAAAAACCCGCTGAAGAGAGAGACCAGGCGCGCTTATTCTCTTTAGACGCGACCGAAATGCAAAGCTTGATAAAGTAAGCAACTTTAGAAAGTATCGCCTCTCTGGAGTACGCAACCTTGCGTTCCCCGTGACCACCTGAAGCTCGGCGCACGTCTGAACCAAGGACAAAATTACGAAATAATCTAAAAATAAAATTACACCATCCACTTTTAATAATCGTTATACCAGCCACCTGATATTATCGCTCTGAAAGTTCAGGCCGCGACGCAACAGGGCGCTTTTAATTGCGTGATTAAAATTTAGGAAATTGATGCAATGTTTTGCCCTCATCACAGGGAGGAAATTAACGCTCGGAAAATTCCACTTTTAAACTACATCAGAAATTACAGGTATAGATTTAATTGGTAAACAAAGATAGGACAATTGAACTGAGTGTAGGGTATTGTGAAAAGCTTGATGTTGACGAGGGAGTGTTACAGCTTTAGACGGAAGCGAGATCTTTTTTCAAGAACAATGGTTACCCCGTAAATTGCATACATTTAAAAATACGTTCATTTCTCGATAGATTTTATGGCAACCGATCTGAAGTTGGCAACATCGACCCCGCCCATAGGACTGCTTATGCATCACTTCCTTACTCTGGTGCGCAGTCTAAGAAGTTAAAGAAATAAATAGCCGGTGTTTTTCGAAATATTTTACTGATATGAATTTCAAAATAAAATTGATGAAAAACTTCAGAATATCATCGTTTTTTTAATTATAAAAATAAGCTTCCTGTCGAAATGCTAGCTACTCTTGTTTATAAGTTTAGTTGTGCACGCTGAGCGTCGAAGTACATTGGATGTACATCTCGTACTCATCGCACTCGAGTTGGCGAGCATTCTGGTAGGAGCTTCAGAACAGGTTCAATTTTGTCGAAGCCCCCCGAGAACATTCTAACGAGTGCAATAACGTTATTTCTATCAATCAATTATTTTCGGTCATGGCAAAACAACAAATTTCTGTAGATATGCACATTCTAGAATCCTTGTACACTTGTAAACTTGAGCCGATTTTGAACAACACTCTTCATTTCCTTCTAGCTATTGTAAATAGATGATTGTAATTAACGTAATTTTACAATTTATTTATTTTTATTTGGCATACAAAAAGAGTATATTTTTACTTTGTATCTTTTCAGAATTCTTACCACTATAGATGGCTTGTGGCCGTAACGTTTGAAATTAGGTTTTATTGGAACAAATACCTTAATGATAAGAGTGGTTGATCTTGCTCTCTCATTTTTATTAGACGGAAGCGAGTGTAACATTCATTTAGAGGACGAACCTTAGATTGGGTGAGCGGAAGAAAAGGAATTTCTATCATAAGTGATCGCATCATCTGTTGTTGTCTGTTGTAGCGGTCCGAGTTATTATTTATCATTACATACGGATTTACAGCATCAAAACATCCCTTCAATATCATCCACTCATGAGAAATTATGACTCTCGATAGTCCACAAATGATTGTGATCGATGGCGGGTCAAGAAAGTCATCTCAATTTAGGTTGGATTGCGCTAAGCATAATATTCTCGATATTTTCATTCAATTGTGATGTGTGCTGAAGGAAGATCAAAACTTCTCCTACAAAAAATTTCATTTATGATTCAGCAAGGAGCATTTTTTTGTTCTCCTCAATAATTCCTAGCAACGTTCGAGTTCAACGCTGTTATTATAAGAGGAACATTATCACTTAAGTACGCAATTAAAATAAATATAACAAACAATAACCTTCACTTGAAAACAGAAACCCAACATAAATTTTTTCCAGTAAACATTCATGTGTGTTTTCTTCATAGTGTTCAATGGGTAAAAACATTGGAATCTGATTGGTCTACAAGATTTAATATTAATGCAAGCAGCAAATTTCCTCAGAAATTGGATATCGAAGCCGAACAACACAACTCCTCGTTTCACTCGAGGCTTTTTTTGGTAATTGTTCTGCAGTTTGCTCCTGCGTTGCTAACTCGTTTTATGCTCTAGAAATTTTCCATTCTGCCACGTGTTGCAAACTCCTAACACTCCAATTCCTGCAGCCGACATCCCCCTCCAAATTTTCCATACATCAACTGTAGCTTCTCGCTTGCTTTAATTGTGTATTCGCCTTTACACTTCGTTGTCCGTATTGAATCGTCATCTCCATACAGGATACTCTATTATTGTTTCTTTTTGACTAATTTTGAATAGTCTTTTCGAAACTGAATTCCTTTAATTTTTTATTTTTTATGTTGAGTACTCTTACCAAAACTGAATCCTCAATAACTTTTAATTTTGAATAGTCTTGCCAAAACTGACATAGATTTATAAAATTATTGATAACATCGTGCATTGATGTTCAAAGACAGCCATCGTTGTTTGCTTAAGCAAAATTTTGAAGCGAATAAATCTTACAACTTTACGCGCTATAGCTCAAACTGAGGATCTGTATTCACCTCAAATTGAATTCAATTTCTACAGTTAATGTTGATATTGTAAAAAGATTGATTTGAACGCTCTTTCATTTGCTTATGGTTAACATAAATATAATTTATGGCCACAGATACGTGGGTAGCTTTACAAAAATTGCTTTAAAAGGAAAATAACCAAGATAGCCATCAGTCGTGAGCCCCTTTTTGTAATCTGTTAATGTGACCCTAATTTAGTCTTACTTCTGTTGAATGCGACTCAAATTTGGTCTTAATTCTGTTAATGCATCTCTAATTCGGTCTTATTTCGGTTAATGCGACACTAATTTGGTCTTTACTTCTGTTAATTAAACCCTAATTTAGTTTTAATTTTGATAATGCAACTCTAATTTGTTTTTATTTTTGTTAATTTAACAATAATTTAGTTCCATTTTCGCAAATCAGACCATAAGTTTGCTCTATTTCAGTTTTCCATCAAAAACTCCCATCAACAACTTTACAAAACTGATGGAGGGTCTTCAACCTTTTAAAACGGTTTCAAGTAGACATGGTAGTTTTTAAAATTGCTTTACTATTAAGATTATGAGTTTGAAGCTTAAAAATGCTTAAAACTACTTCGAGTTCTAAAATAAAAATAATCGAAAAGTGTCGAAGAAATCCATTTTTTCTTAATCGGGGATTTAGAGTAAAGAATCTTAAATGTAAGAAATTTGTTGAAACATTTTAGGTTTTCATTCTAGGACGTTCGGAGCAGTGTGCCCTTATTGACAAACCAAGTAAGACCGTTTATAAGCACGTACGCCCCGTAAACATCCTCAGAACGTCGTGCCTGACAAACCTCGGACACGCTATAACATCTACCGCGCTAACAACTTGCTATACGCCTTCCTGTGGAGCACTTTCTTATTCATCTTTAATTCTTTATTCATTTAACGAAGCAGTCGTCAGGATGTGCGTTTTCGGCTAACAACGCCTGTGACCAGCACTACGATTCCCTACGCTTGACGACGTGAAGAGGGCAAGTGACTGACGGTTGAGTCACGAAGACGGCCGCCACTACGGTCTCGCTCAGCTCCGCGACTGCACCGCACCCGGCTACTTTCGTCTCTTGTACAACGGAGTCAATGATGGGGAGCCAGTGCCGCTTGTCCAGCGCCTCAGCGGCGAGCGGCCTGTCATCGACCTTCTCTTCTCGCCATCGTCATGTGGTCTTCAAGGGATCCTTTAGTGGGGGTAGATTTGGACATAAGTAGGTGCATTTGTCCCGAACGTTCCTCACTAGCCTTTTGAGGCTGTAGTTTCCCGTTCTCGAGCCGTACTCATAAATTAAAGCCGTGACTTGAAACGTAAATTCCAATATCTTGAACATATTCCAGGTGTAGGATGCATTGCCTAATATGTTAACTCAGAATCTCTAATCTACTCTCGGCAGCTCTAAACCCTACCACCGTCAAATTATTTACGTGTTGTCTTATTTATCTCAACAGGTCACGGTTATTGTTAAAATTGATGTGGGCGGCCGTCGGATGCACCACCTTCCGACTTCTTTGCTTACCCAAGAAGTCTCCGACGCGCCTGTACATGAAGACTACTATTGCTGTTCATTTATTTATTACCATTACTGTTATGTTTCGCATCACTGAAATAACAACCAGCTTTGTGTCGTCCTTTTCCCCACTCTGTTTTTCAATAAAAGCAATCGACATCAACGACGTCTCCATCTTTAAGAAGGGAAATAAAAATATTGGCTTTAGAAATATATATTTCAGGTATACGATCATTCATCCCAATATACATAGATACATCTAGATTTTCTGGCACATCTGGACAGTCATTTATGCATCGTAGCCTACCTCGAAAAATCTTAACGAGACAAATTCGTTTGGTATCTCAATAATAGCATTTGATTCGTTACTCATAAGTGAAACTCTTTGAATGTTTTTTTTTTTATCAATGCTGCATGATAAAAAATTCCCAGTGCAGCACCGCTATCGCCCACATAGAGTAGACTAAACTTTAAAATCTCGCTTATTAACATGAATTAGGCGAAGAAGAGCGAAAAAGGTGGTTTCTTTCCGTAACAAAGTCAGCTCCAGTTTAATTTTACGCTGTAGAAAAATTAACAATGTGCTTGATGTGGGAAACTAGAGATATACAGAAAGTGTGACACTTTTATTAACAGTCATTACGGAAATCCTTCTTCGTTACTTCATCTCATTATATATGTGAATGCTTTATTCATAACATTACACGACAGAAAACATTGCTGTACAGTGATTTTCTCTACATCTATTCTTCACAAACGAGAACAAGAAATTCTCGTATTCAAAAGTAGAACAGATAATAGGGGGTTATTACGATGTTTTTTCCAGAAACACTGTTTTCTCGTTAACATTTTTGTTCAGCGCTTCCATGGAGGAAAGCGTAGGTCACACACAAAAATGACGAAGTGAGCTCAGCTCGGAGCGGTTTTGAAGTTTTGACGTGTGATGTCTAATGCCGGAGCCGCCATAGCCGGATGTCAAGCGCTAAAGAATTAGAGAAGTGCAGAGGTTTGGATTGAACTATGTGTTCAAAAATTTATCCCTAAATGCCAAACATAAAAATCATGCTCGTGTTCGGCGTAGAGGAAATAAGACCCTTACAAATTTGAATTAGCGGGGTCAGAAAGTTTGGATTGGACTTCACATCTCAAAATTTATTGCTGAAATGTCAAACATAATGACATCGGTATAGTGTTAGGTGCAGGAGAAACGAGAATGCTGGCACGCTTATGAAAAGACAATAAAGAAATTCCTTAGGCAACCAGATTCCTACACCGGAGTTTCAGAAAGGATCAAGGATTCAACTCTGATCATAAGCAGCATGACGTTATTGCCTTCTACATGAAGGAGAGCATAACTCTTACAGATGAAAAACTGGGACGAAAAATGTCTCAAAATACTGTAGGACATCTTTACACGCATAAAAACGTAACGGTAGTTTCAAGAAATCATTCGTGAAGGAAATAACAGTTCAGTAAGTAGCGAAAAGACACTTTTCAAGATTTTTTGCCTTATTTTGCGTTCGGGCCTCATTTGCAAGGATATACTGGCTCTTCCAAATTAAATGAAATGGTTGATTAGTAAACTGCTACTATTTTTTCTTTCTCAAACGTACATCATATTTGGGACACAGTATGAAATTTGGAGAGTTGATGATGTCTTTAATCTGCTGAGAGGAGGGAAGAATTATTTAGTGTTAAGAGCGTGGTAAAGCAAAGCTCTGAATTTTTTTAAATTGAGGAAACAATTCAAATCTTTGAAGCTGGAAATGATGAAATAGTTTATGAGGCATGAACGATTTATTTATCAGCGAATTATCAGCGTTTACTACAGTATATTTATTACGAGAAACAAGAACGCAGGTAAATAGTTACTTCTTCAGCACGCATCTTATTTACTGTTTTACGGCTTCCAAGAAACGCTGACATCAAGCGCGGCACAGCAAATTCATTTATAAGAATACAAGTGCCTCATTAGTCAAAATATTAACATCGTCCTCATTTTTCGGCGAAATAAAATTTCAAGGAAATTAGTGTTCGGATCTTGTTTCATCACTGATGATGTACTTCTAAAGTGGGCAGATTAGTTTTAATGTTTCATAGCGGAAAAATAAACATCCATATTGAATAAAAAACAAATGCCGCCAGAAGTAAGCAACAAGATGAATTTGCTTATATACTCGTTTTATCCTCAAATTTTTTTTTCTGCTTATTAGTCAATTAATTAATTATTCGAGGTAAAATAGTAATTGTATTGAGAAATTTAAGAGTACTCGAATCCATTTGTGGAAATGTGGTGACTTATTTCAGATCTTAACACGTCTCTGAGAGGGAATCTGATGTGACATGTTAGTTCCTTGATGAAACTATTATCTTTCTGCTACTCCGTTTATGGAAACATGTAAATAACAGTCAAAGGATGACCACTACATATTCGTCATGATGGTCGTAGGCAAAAAGATGTGCTGCTTCCCAGAGCACGACTGATTTTTTTGCTCACATTGGGCAATGGTAGTCCTGGATTTCGATGCTTTCGTTCTCACCATTCACACGAAGTGCGTAGTCCTACGAAAAATTCTGTAACATCAATTATTCAATGTTTTCGTCCCATTTATACAGAGTAATATAATACAATTGCGACTTTGACCATTGGAAAGGTAATAGAGGTCTGACCAGTCTTTGTCGAGTTACAGATTTCCTATTTTCACCTGAAGTAGAAAAAACATGATGCCATTCTCTGTCATAAAATTTGTGGCATGAATTCTTGTAATACATTGGGGGAAATAACATGTATAAAAAAATGACACCTCACTGAATGATACCTGAATGTTCAAATTATATAGCCTTGCGTGCGAATAACTTTGTTGACATTCCCTGTTCTGCCTCAAAACTGTCTTTGGGAACGCATGGATGTAAGTACATGCTTCTTCTGAAATCGTCACAAGTAAAATTAAAGATCTACATACATTCAGTCTGCACATCTGAAAATTGGTCACCCATGTTGTCTAACCATTTGTTCAATCTTTGAACGCGGTCGATTCGGATGCTGAATCATTGAAGAGCATCAAGCACTCAGGAGAGGCGGAAGAAAGATAGCAGTCAATGCTCTAACATGATTTATGTTCAGAGTCTCTCTCTCGCAAAAGTATTTAGACTCTTATTATCTGAATAGTGGATCATCATCGAGTCATGGTACTTAAAAAATTGTAAATCATTGCCATAAGAATAATAGAAAATGTCAAAATTTTGAATTGTCGGGTACAACTTGTTAACATAACCGTAATCTTTTAAATAGCAACAAAAATAATGACCTTTGTATTCAGTGTAATTCGGAACAACGTAGCATTTTGTTGATATTTCGTCAGACTGCCCCGACGTTGCTGAATGTCCGTGTCCACAAGTTTGCTGGAGGTTCAACGGACTTGAGCTGAACTGAAAAGCCGGAAAATGGAGGGCAGACGCGGCATCGGGATTGGTCGGAGTTGGTGGAATTTGAATTTTGGGAGTGACGGTTGGGCGGAAAGTTTTGACGGCAGGGCAGTCGACGCTTGCAGCCGAACGAGAACGCCTAACGGTTGAGCGGTTAATTTTTGCAGTCGAGTAAGGGCTCTTGACGGTGAGAATCATATACGAGAAGGTTGTATGCGAGGTCATGACGGGTGGCTTGAAGGACTTGACTGCTGTAGCTGAAGTTTTCATGGGTGGCAATGAATTTTTGGCTACTGTATCAAAGTTAGGGACACTTGAGGCTTTTGAGATGGTGCGAGATGTTGTCACTGGAGACTGGGAAGTTGTTGAAGTTAGCAGAGAAGTTTTATTGGCTACTGGGATCACAATTCTGGTCGTTAGAACCGAATTGGTAGGGATTAAAGATCTTGCTGTGGAACGGTGATTTCTAGTCGTTGGGATAGTAGTCCTGGTAGGTGGGATCGAGGTTCTAGAAATGAAGATTTGAACTTTTGCAGCAGACCGAATAGCGTGTTTTGCAAATAATGTTGGTGGTGCAGTAGCCAAAAATTTCAGCAAAATTGCTACGATACTCAATGATGGGAAGAGCAGGTAATTAGACCAGCCGATCGTTGATGTTCCGGCTGGAAAAACAAGGATGCTGTTAAATTGAACCCATGTATAATTAAAATTAGAAAATGGTTTCTATGCTCTAGGCCTTATACTTCTTTGATATAAACCTTTAAAAACGAAATGATGAGCACCGTTCGCGCAGGCCCACAGGCAGGCCCACAGGTATTTGCTATACGCAAATGGACCATTATACTAGACTTAAGAAACATTCTACCTCTGTAACACCTGTGGTAATTAAATTGTTTTAAATTGTTTAAATTTTTTTATTTGTTTCATATGATGTTGAAAACCAACCAGAGTAAATTAAGTTCAGTCTTCACAGGAAAAAGAGAAGTCGTATTGCAAATACATATATTCGCAATTGGAATGACTCATGTACCTGCAACTATTCCTAAATCACTCTAAGTCTGTGAGTAGTTTCGATTCAGTCAATATATATTTACAGAATAGGCTAAAAAATGTTCCCAATTGTAAGATATTGATTACTCAAAAACCCTCAATCCGAGGGAAATGGGCTTAACCACATTTGTCGTGAAATTTTATCATTTGTCACCAGTTCTAAACTTTTCATTGTCGACCATTTAATTTACGCGCAATGGTGGTCAGAGGGAAGACCATTTCCTTTTGAATCACGCAAATTAAAAGTTTACTAAGTTGACTACCACGCTTCACTATGATATCAGAAAAGATAGACAGATTTCATTCATTTACACAAGTAAATTATCAGTGCATTGCCAATTTTTAAAACCAATTCTTTAGTAAATTTACAGCCCTTCTGTTTAAATTCAACTACTTGCTGTGCTCACCATCGTTCCCGAGATATTCTAGGCACATCACATTCTCATTTCCCTCATTACTTTTCTAATTAGATGAAAATTGTTTTAAGCATAGTGACATCTATTATGATTCGTCTAATGATATCTTGCGCAAGGTATCTTCAACACACAGTCCTTCAAAAAGCCCCAACAGAAGAAATCACACAGCATTCAAGGTCAGGGCTCCTAAGCGGCTTCTAATGTTCGAGTGACAAAAGGAACAATGAAAAACGCGCTTGTTTCCAAAATTTTCTCTCCAATTTAAAACGAGCAAGCCTCAAATTTTCACCTCTTTCTGCCTCAAAACCGCTCATGTTCCTTAGCCGAGCGACAACGAGAGTGCTCCACAAATACTTCAGTTTTATTTTGGACGTTGAAAACTGCACTGGTGGGTGTAGACGAGCTGAGCGAGTGAGTCTTGCGAAATGATTTGGAGGACTATTTTCAAGCCACGTGAAACTGCCTATGCAATGAACAATGAACGATGTCGGTAAGAGACCTGACAGAATCTCTTCACAGCGCTTAGTTTGAGAAGCATTCTCTGGGAAATTGAGTTATGCTCTATGGTTCATATAGACCTTTTGAGTAAATGTTAGCGAGTTGCAGGCAACACAACAGCGGTTTTTTTGAAATTGTAATGGAATAGTAGCCGTGGAAATTTAGCGAGAGCAGAGAAACGGAGTGGGAATTGAAACAAAATGCTGTGAAATTAAACGACGTAGTTGACAAAAAATGAAGCTGTAAAAATATGATGAAATAAGAATAATATGATGAAATAACTTGACTTTAATCTTGTGCAAATAGTTTTTCGTCAATTTGTATAAATGTTCTGGAATGTATGTAATAAATCTCACAAATTATGCTTTTTTCGTTCAAGTGAATCTTATGTAAATTGTTTCTATGAATTTAAATTCGTTGAAAACCCATACGACAGCAGGTCATCTAAGATTAGCAAGCTGAAAAGGAACACCTTTTCATTCAGATCGGAATCATGATGAAGCATCTGGCAGAAAGTGCCCTTCCTAGTAAAGATTTAACAAATCAAGCAAGTATCATTCATCACGAGCCCTTGAACAATCAGAAAATCAATTATTGTAAATGAAGCGTACTGATGGATTTTACTGCCAACGCAAAATATCGTTAGAACATTGCTAAAAACTAAACTAAACATTTGTTTTACCTACCGCACATACAGAATAAAATTGCTCATGTAAAAAGCATCGCATCTTAGGATCCAGGACCAGTTTTTTTTCCACAGTTTTTGACAATGCAAAATAATTATCATTCGTATTTCTATAAAGCTCAGTTCTAGCTGGCTCTTTCGAAAGTAACGGCATGGAATAACGATTTTGTTTACCTAACACACACCACAAATGTTCAATGGTTAAATGGGCGGTTATTTTTCGGTACCAGTACCAGTGCGTATTGCGTTTTCGTCCCTATTTTTTCTACATTAAAATGTATTTTTCAAATGAATTACTCTTTGAAAAAGGAGCAGAAATGCGGTTTATAACGTTGTTCTACTAACTTCCAAGTCATATTATTGATATAATTGCTCGTAAAAACTCTCAAATTTAACAGGAAAAGTAATGTTATCAATTTCTTGGGCTGTTAAATGGAAGTTCAGCCCGGCTGTGGAACAAAATGACAGGCTTTAGAAAGTCTTTCTTCATCACGACAACGTTCGTTCACATACAACCCAGTGGCTACATTTGGGCGTTTTCCTAGGAAATGCAAGGCCTTGCGCCGTTCTCTCCGGATATTGCTTCATCTTAACACCCTGTTTTCAGCAATGGAAAAGATTGCGAATTTAGACCCAAGTCGAAAATGAGCTGAAACTCTTTTTTTTGCAAAATATTTCTCATTTCATCGGAGAATATCGAAAACCTAATGGACAGCTGCGCAGAAAAAGTTTTTGTCATGAATGATATTGTACATAACTGCAAAATATGACAATGAGCTTAAATTAATCTCAATTGTTGAATTACCATAATTATAAGTAAAATTTCTGTTTACTCTAAATTTTTTGGATTATTATATCAGACCATGTTTAAGAATATAACATGTTCCGTAGATATGCTTTTACCTAACTAAGGATGTCATTATTACCGAGCGGACGAACTGACAATTCGGCGAATGTATCACAGGTGAATTTGCTTTCACGAGATAAAAAAGAAAATATTAAATGTTGAACAGGGCGCAGGAGGGACTGTTTTTCACTCCTGTTGAGGACGCACTCACGAATGACGCCTTTGATTCACTGATTTTAATACAATACTTCATTAGCACCCACGTCAGTGAACACATCAACACACACGTCAGTGAGCACATCAGCACACACGTCATAGAGCACATCAGCTCACACGTCAGTGAGCACATCAGCACACACGTCATTGAGCACATCAGCTCACATGTCAGTGAACACATCAGCACACACGTCAGTGTGAACATCAGCACACACGTCAGTGAGCACATCAGCACACACGTCAGTGAGCACATCAGCACACACGTCATTGAGCACATCAGCTCACATGTCAGTGAACACATCAGCACACACGTCAGTGAGCACATCAGCACACACGTCAGTGAGCACATCAACACACTCATCAGTGAGCACATAAGCTCACATGTCAGTGAGCACATCAACACACACGTCAGTGAGCACATCAACACACACGTCAGTGAGCACATCAACACACACGTCAGTGAGCACATCAGCACACACGTCAGTGAGCACATCAGCACACACGTCAGTGAGCACATCAACACACACGTCAGTGAGCACATCAACACACACGTCAGTGAACACATCAGCACACACGTCAGTGAGCACATCAGCAGACACGTCAGTGAGCACATCAACACACTCGTCAGTGAGCACATAAGCTCACATGTCAGTGAGCACATCAACACACACGTTAGTGAGCACATCAACACACACGTCAGTGAACACATCAGCACACACGTCAGTGAGCACATCAACACACTCGTCAGTGAGCACATCAGCACACATGTCAGTGAGCACATCAACACACACGTCAGTGAGCACATCAACACACACGTTAGTGAGCACATCAGCACGCACGTCAGTGAGCACATCAGCACACATGCGAGTACGGTGAAGTCTCACCTGACGTGAGGTACAGGTTGCCGGACACAAACCAGCCCTTGGAAGGGTCCGAGATGGTGATGGAGTCGGAGCGGCTGTAGAGGCCGTGGGGCAGCGTGGCGGTGCACTGAATGGTCATGTCGCCGCGCTCAAACTGCTGGCGCGTCACTTGCAGCTGCAGTCGCGACGATACAACGTAAAGTCCTGCTGGGTTCACATGTTCCGAATTTTGGATCATCGAGGAATTCGTCACCTGAAAAACACAGCGAGAAATTTTCTGAATTTTGCACTTGTTGTCCGGAGCGATGACCAAGGGTCCTTCAATGTTCTACGGTCCGCGATAATTTCTGAATCTACTTGTATAAGCAACTTTTCAACGGTTTATTTTTGTTTGATATAAATCCTATTGTGTGTCGCGAATTTTACTAGAAATTATCGTTCCATTTCTCTTTTGACACCAGAGACAACCTGATCGTAACGTTAAGCTAATTACTGTAGGTATTATGGAGAAAACTAGTTGAGGGTTAAAATAGTCACGGTATAAATCTGGAATTAGGATATCAGGCTCTCAGTATGACATCATGATTCCCGCTATGAGTCATTTGACGCTATGAGCAATTATAATTAATCTTCTTCGATCAAATGAGCTCACTGAAGGCACTGAAGTTGAGTACATAAACTTTAATCCAAGCGAGTTTTTCTATCACTTAGTATTATAAGGCCCGCCTATGTGCTAAGCAGAAATTAAGAAATATAGTAAGCACTTAGAATGATGTAAATCTTACTTTCAGTTCAGTTTTAATTTGTTTTTTGTGAACTTTTTTCAGGTCTAAGGACGGTAGAATATTCAAGCTAAATTGCACGGCACGAAATGAAACAGTGACACGTCATTTGGGAGTATGCCCTCATTAAGAGTCAGACCCTTCCTACATCAGCGTTCTGAACGTTTTCTTTTGGACGCCTAAATGGTTCATTTGATACCTAAAGAAATTTTCTTAGATGACAAACCTTGTACACACGAGTTAGGAAACGTTCAAAACGCAGTTTAAGATGCACCACGAATCTCTCGAACCCCACCTCCTGGAAGGCTATTTCTTGCACTAATTATAATGAAGATAATGATGAGAAAAAATAGCTGATGAACATCAACGTGCATTTGCGCTAGTGTAACAGTGACTTCATTCGTTGGCATGTCCTCAAGAAGAGTCAGATTAACAGTCCCTTCCACATTACCAAAAATTAAATGCCTTCCATTGACCCTCCCGAAGACAAAAGCTCCCCAAGTGAAGACGTTCAGAACATTGATGAAGAAGGGACTGTTTTTAACTTTTGTTGAGGACGCACTCACGAATAACGACGCTGAATCACTTATTTAAATGGACATTGAGCTCCACCTTCCAGTGTTGTGTGATATAAGGATTTGATTATCTTAAATAAACCTTCCAAAGGTAAGTCTGTAGTACAGCATAGAGGTCTTCATGAAAATTAAAAACAGTGATATTGAAAAATGATAGATTCCAGTATCAATCACAGTAATTTGTACAGCGAATGGATTATATACCTGAAGCAAGCCATGTATATTTATTAAAACATTACATCATTCGCCAAAGTGACACATCTAGATGGCATTTGGCGTGTAGGATTTTAGGAACCGTGGTATAGCTCCTCTCTCCTTAACCCGCTAATTCTGTGTTATTTCCTGCCGCCTCAGTCTCTGTTGAGCGCAGCTATTGTTGCACAGCTACCATTAATTAATTAAGACAGTGAAAAGAACACACTAATAAAATGGTTGCTCAATGTATTTAACAGTGATTATCAAAATTCATTGCAATAATAGGTCAGCATGTTCAACTGTGATAATTACCAATTATTTAAATTATTTTGATTATTGCTAAGCAAGTTTAACCGCGAGAATCAAAATTCATTACGATAGTAGCTAAATATTTTCAACAACGATAATCAAAAGTTATTTTTATGATCAATCTATAATTAAAAATTAATTAACAAATACCCTCATGATAATATTTCGAAACAAGAAAACTTCTTAGGCGCTCAATATTGACAGAACTGTTGAAGATCGAAGCGAGCTCATCATGTTAACGCTCCGTAAAATTCAACTGGGCTCAAATTTACGGCAGCCGCTCGAATAAAATTCACTCAATATTTGAGGCTTCAAATTTTCGAACCGATCTTAAAACACAATAAATTTTCAGGGCATTCGAGCGAGAAGTCAATAGTGAAAAAATCTTCAGTTTCGAGTTCTTTGGTGGGTCAAATCGACAGAGGAATTTTGTGGACTCAGCAAATAAACAAACCGACCAGAACTGTCCGGCAAACACGCTTGGAGGTTCCCGCAGGAAAATCTGTAAGCAAGATTTTTTGATCGTGACCACTGGAAGCAGCACTGACGAGCACCAGGCAGGGCAGGAGCTTTGCAAAAGCGCTGTCCAGTAGCGCAACAAACGTTCAAATTTATTCGTAAAGTTCATTTTTAGAGGAAAGCAAATTTCCTCCGGCTAATAACTTTGTATTTAGAGGACAGAACATTCCTCACGGGTTTTTTCAGATTTTTATTAAACTTGTTTTCCACGGCTGTCAATACCTTCCTGATACTTTCTGGTAATAAAAACTTATTATTGATTAAATATTTTCTAAAGTGGAATTTAAACTTGTACATGATTGCATAGTTATTTTATTCAGTAAATACAAGTTTCAGACACTTTAATAGTTTTTTTGAGTAGTTTTGTGTTAACATGATTCCACTCACCCTCGCTTGACTCGTAATTGTACGCTAAACCGAACGCGAGAAGTTCAATTTACTAGAAAATAAAAATCCAAGCTATTACTTAGCACGCTCAGCAACAGGTGGTCAGTTCACTTTTTAAATCACCATTCGGATTTCTCAGCATCGTCCCCTATATATTTATTCAAAAGCAACCAAGTCGAGTCGAAACGTTCGGATTCCTCACCATCGTTCCCATGATACTAGCACAACAAACAACCAAGTCGAGTCGAAAGTCTAAGCCGAGGACTTCAGAACTTGAGATGTCGTGAGTTGACCGCTCTCGCAAAGGCAGGAGTAGTTCTAAGCACACATGAGAAACTTTGCAGACAAATTTGTTTTTCTGTCCTGCCAAAGTTTGAGGAGCCCAGTCCTCCTAAAACAACATCGCTGCTTAAAAAAACTTTTTTAACTCGGGGACGAAAGTTCGTGAAATAGTTTCGATCATTATTTTTTCGTCGAAGTGCGTTCGTTCTGGAGGCTTTGTCGTTGTATTGCAATCTGTACATTGTACGTAATTACCCAAAACATTAAAGAGTACTTATTATCTCGTATTATTCATAGGAAAATTGAGTGCCTCAAACATTGAAGAAATGTAAAAAAGATTATAAGTCAATCTCAGTGGGCCGAACTCTTGAATATTGAACTTGAACGTCAACCTTAGGGTACTTTGTCTATTTTAAGCCAATTTTCTAAACAATGAAAGAAATGTATCCTTTTGTATATGAATGAAACGCAAGTAAAATAACAATGGAAGTACTAATGTTGAGCGTCTTTCCGATAGTTAGTTGCGATGTTGAAAAGTTTCCATGATAAGCCCTAGTTAAAATATGTGGAAATATGGTTCCAGTTAGGCTTCCACTCAGAATCCAAACTATTTTTTAAATAGCACTCTGATCAACGGTTCTCATACATTTATTGTACTCACCTTCTAGATTTAAGGCAACAGTGACCGATGGCAAGGAATTTATTGCTTTACAGGACAGAGGGTATGCTACAAACTTAATATTATTAATTCTTTAAAGACCTATTCTTTGTGAACGAGAAGTGTGAATTCCCGTTGTCGAAATAAGACTAGGAATAATTGGTTGATTCGTTGTATTTCGATGCATTCATCACATCGCAAATGCGAGTTATCACGGCCCTCGCCCACACCCGATCAGCTCTGATGGTACATTTATTATGCTCAAATTGTGCAGGCTCATGTACCAAGTTTTCGAAAAATATTACACAAGCTAAGTTAATAGGTGTGAATTAGTCAATTTGCCTAATGAGAAACTTTCTTGGATTTCCATCGCATTTAAAAAACATTTCTGACAATTTCGACCTTTATTGAATGGCTAATGAAAGTGTTCAAGTCCCTCAAATTAATTACTACAAAAGATAATAAAAAGTGGAAACATTTTGATTTGATGAAATTCGCAATTAATATTGCTAAACAAAAAGGGAAAACACGAAAAAAAGTATATACTGAAAACAATTATTTTACAATACTGTATTAAAACAATAGCAAGTAAAGCACAGATACAACCATAACATCCAAATGTTCTTACGAGGAGCAGATATGCTAGCACATGATAAGGAAGGATTAGAAAATTATAGCTCAATCTTCTCGAGTACCTTAGCACATTCATTGCGGGATGACGCCCCTGTGGGTTGTGCTCTAGTTTTTCCAGCTGCAAAACGGCCCATCGATGGGTCATTTGAAACATTGTTCACAGTGTTTTTAAATTAATGGTATTCATTTTCCTCAGTTAATGTTTGCTATTTATAAAATTGACTAGGTTTTTTTAGTTTAAATTTGAGTTGGATATTGAACTTCAGTTTAACCCATCGCAGTCAATGTGTTAGAAGAATTTAAAAGATTTTTGAGTATCATACAAATGATGTGTTGCTAAAATGACTTTTCTTCTGGACAAAATGATTTGCTTAGGTCTTTTTCCATGTAAAATTTCATCAAAAAATTAACGCAGCATCTGGTAACCCTGTGCGCCTGCAGGAAGTTTTCAAATTCCTGTTTTTTCAAACTAAATTCCCCTGGAAAATATCTCTTATGAAGCGTTGCGTAATTCTGCGCGGTTTCCATACGCTGTTTGATTATGAAATTTATCCCAAAGATCCCTCAATATTTGGCAACTCTGCAGGGCTGCCAGATGCTGGTTGATAATGAAATTAGGGCCAAAAAATATCTCAGCATCTGGCAACTGCACAGGTTGCCATGAAAATATTAATAAATTTTAGAACATATACTATATTTTACTAATTACAGTTTCCGAGAAGAAGTAAATGTTCTTCCACGTGTGTAGTGAATTAATATTGCTATTGGAAATTTTTAGAAGTTTTAAAACTTGGATATTTCCCGTAACTTTTACTTTTATAATTAAACTTTGATAGTTCTCAATTGTCCAATACGAAACTATAGCTTCTCCTGTAATTTTTCATCGTGAAACTGAAGTACGAACAATCAGAAAGTGTTGGGAGACACTGTTGTAGTTGGGGCGTTTTTCGGGAAGTTCTCTTTGTGCATATTTTTCTCTTTTTTTGCCGTGCGGGTAGACTACGTTGAGCGCACCCTAAATCTTGAGCGAAATATCAGGTGTTTTATTTCCTGCTTCACTCATTTCATCGTCCCTTTTTGATTTTCTCCACTAATGTTACCACAGTATTCGGCATTGTATTTATTTTCTAATTTACAGAGAATTCTCTTCAGTTATTTGCTCACAACCCTTGGTAAAACAGCGTGGGAGCTCATATTTTATACAAATTATTTTTACTCACTCACAACCACGGTTGAAACAGTATTCGAGTTAGTGTCATTCCCACATTGTGGAAAAATTATTTGTTTTCTCGTTCAATGTATGATGATAGACTTTCTTCATTTATTTACTCACTCTCCTCGTAAAACCGTGAGGAGCGAAATATATCGTACAATATCAGTACAACAACATACACAATCAACAGTAACAAATTATCGAAATTATCAGTAACAGTGAACGCTCGACAAATTCAAAAAGCGAAATGAATGATCACATTTGTCCCTACTTTTAAAATATCTTTTAAAGAACAAAGGGTGATCCTATAGCGTGAGGTCTACCGCCATATATCGCCTACCCAGTCGCAAGTTTGAGGTGTACAAATTAAGTGTTTATCGCTGAATTAATCGCATGGAAATGGTAATATCCATTAGTAACCTAACCTCACGCTATAGTACTAGCAAGAAGTAGATCTCATGCTATAGTGTGGTACACCTCACGCTATAGCAGCACGAACAAATACAGGTTTTAAATTGAATCAATGAAAGTTAATCGGCTATGACCAAGTCTTCTAAAGGTTTTGCAAGGGACATGAATTTTCAAGAACCATGTCAACATTCTTGAATTTTCGTAGTATACGGGAATTGCCGCTGATAACTTCCGTGAATTGTTGTGAACGTGAATTTCCGAGGCCAACGTGAATTTTTGTGAACCAAATGAGTTTTCGCAGACTGCGTGAATTTTTGTGACATAAATTAATTTTTGCAAGCTACGTGAATTTTGGTGACGGAGAATTTTTCAACTACAGGAATTTTCATAGAGTCCGACAATTTCAACGACCTAAGTAAGTTTTTGTGATCTTTAAATTGTCGTAATTTTGTGAATTTTTGTGAACCGCGAGAACTTTAGCCAAGTACGTTAATTTTCACAAAATACATGATTTTTTCCGTAACGTTTCTTACCTTTATTATGTTGTTCGTATCTAGTAAGCATTTGAATTATACAATCGGAAATATTTTGGGAAAATTCATCATGTATGGATAGAACACAGTTCGAATGTGGGCGGTGAAAATAAGGGAATTTTTCGATCATTACAAATCTCCAAGTTAAAATACAAAAAGGCGAGACCT
Organism: Platorchestia sp. MABIK; assembly: GCA_014220935.1. Taxonomy (NCBI): domain Eukaryota; kingdom Metazoa; phylum Arthropoda; class Malacostraca; order Amphipoda; family Talitridae; genus Platorchestia; species Platorchestia sp. MABIK. The sequence continues at coordinate 69,261 of JACJUY010001713.1, read as the reverse complement.
TTAGAAAGCTGCAGGCAGATCATTTACACCTCCCATTCTTCACATTTTCATCACTTCACCCTTATTCAGAAGATTTTTACAACCTTTCACTCATAGGTTATGATTCAAAAACCTTTTCTTATCCCTTCACTATCAAGAAATGATTCTCTTACTTTCATTACCCCTCGACATGAAATTATAATTCTCGAACCTTATCATTGCCCCTCATTCACAAGTAAAAATTTCCTAACCTTATCATAACTCACCACATACAGACACGCAACACTCAGTAGCCTCTTCTATACCCTCACACACGCAACACTTAACAACCTCTTCCGTACACACGCAACACTCAAGCCACTTTAATACCCCCACACACGCAACAGTCAGCAACCTCTTCTATGCACACGCAACACTCAGGCACTTCTTCTATATACACGCAACCTTCGCAACCACTTCTATACACACGAAACACTCAGCCACCTCTTCAAACACACGCAACACTCAGCCACCTCTTCAATACACACGCAACACTCAGCCACCTCTTCAAACACACGCAACACTCAGCCACCTCTTCAATACACATGCAACACTCGGACACCTCTTCAATACACACGCAACACTCAGCAATCTCTTCATTACACACGCAACACTCAGCCACCTCTTCAATATACACGCAACACTCAGCAACCTCTTCATTACACACGCAACACTCAGCCACCTCTTCAACACACACGCAACACTCAGACACCTCTTCTCTACCCCCACTCACGGGTAATAATTTCTCGAGTTGAAATACGAGTTTATACGAGTAAACCTGAGTAGTAATACGAGTTAACCTGATTTTACTACAAAGTACCAATTCCGTCCAATTTTTGTGCCCTACAATGCTCCCAGTTTTTCGTTAGCAAAGTTTTTAGTACCTGTTTTGTCACCTCTATACCAATGATTTTACTGTTGACAACTTCTACCCTTTCGTCTCAGATTTAAAAAAGATGTAGATGCAGATCGTTTTTTTTTGGCTTCTTTGGATGCATAATCATTTTTTACCAACATACCCCTGCATGAGACTATAGCTATTTGTTTACGAAAACTGTTCCTAAATTCCACAACAAAAAATCATAGGCCTCTCCCGAGAGCTTTTCAGAACTTTTTAGAATTATCTGTGCTCAATTCATTTTTTGCGTTTCATTCAAAATGTTATAGACAGACTGAAGGTGTGACTATAGGCCTGCCATTGCGCCCAACTCTTGCCAACATATTTATGTGTGAAAATGAAGTTCAGTGGCTGTCGAACTGCTCCGAGTATTTTAAGCCCGTGTTTTACAGACGTTACATAGATGACACGTTCCTGCTCTTTCGTCAATCATTTCATGCCCAATAATTTGTTCGTGGATTATTTGGATAAAAAACATGATAATATGAAATTTACCATGGAAATAGAACAAGATCAAAAAATGTCATTTTTAGACTGCCTAATTCATAAATCAAATAAATTCGAGGGCACTGTTTATAGAAAAAATAATCTTTGAAGACTAGGCCTAAGTTTTTACAGTTTTTGTCCGTGTTCTCTTAAGATTAATAGTGTCACAACGTTGATATTCCGTGCCTTTAAAATATGTACTAATTTCCCTTTCATACACCAAGAATTTGATTTTTTGAGATATTTTTTGAACGCAATGGTTACTCCGTAAGTTGCCTAGATTCAAAAATACGTTTATTCCTCGATAGATTTTATGGCAACCCATCTGAAGTTGGCAACATCGACCTCGCCCATAGGACTGCATATGTATCTCTTCCTTACTTTGGTGCGCAGTCTAAAAAGTTAAGGGACGGTCTAGGTGGAAGTCGGAAGAATTGTCGATTTTCTGCTTTTAAATGCATCTTATAGAGGATTTTATTGCTCTTCTATTGGAACCATTCGCTCGCGTCTACTCCGATTGTTACGCCCCCCAGAGGGGGGCGAGCGAGGGGAGTGGCGTGACCTTGAGGAAGGGCGACCCCTCCCACCAGTTATTATTGGGGGTCAATTTGGCGTGTTTCTTGGCGGCAATGGCAATAGAGTTCGTTCTTGGGCTACTCAAAGTGTTTTCATATTCGAATGAAGCATTCTAACGCTGAGTAACATTTTTGACGATTTAAGAATCCAGCTGTTCTGTGTACACACGCTTTCATTCATGGCTCGACGACAGGCGTAGTATCATAGCCATGGCTATGGCGAACACACCAATCAAAAGGGCTTAAAAAGAGCTACAAGGCAAAGGAGTTGATTTTAAGAAAAACGTACTTGGTCAACCAGAGAAAATAAGTTTAGAAAAATGGATGTTTTGAACACTTACACTTATTGTCTTTTGATGTTGATTTTCTCCCGGAGTTCCAAAGCTACACCAATGGCAAAAATATCAATCGAAATAATTTAAAAAGCGTAACAAAATATCAAGAGTTCATTGTAGAAAACACTTAATTCAAATGTTAGGAAGAAAAAAAATTTGAGTACACGTTCTCTGTAAACTTGTTAATTGGTTTCTTCAAATGTATCTTCTTCCACAATTTTAGGGGTGCAAGAATGGGACATATACCATTCTATAGGGTTTAGCAAGCTCTATCCATAAGGAATAAAAGCTTCTGAAACATTTATTATGTGAAAATTACACGACATGAAAAAAGGAGAAGAAAAAAAGAAGTCACATTTTTTCGAAAAATTCTTAGAATTTCAAAAATAAAGTTATCAAAATTCCCTATTCCTTATGATTATGTAGATATATAAGCAATATAGAAACGAATTTCCCGTTCTGTAACTTCAAAATTGTAGAAGTCGATGAAATTGAAAAAAATAATTTTTCGTGTTTATAAAAAAATATCGGAACAGATACGAAAAACTTCAATTATAAAATAATCATTACAGTATATCACACCTACTGCGGAAATTTCAAAGAAATCCATCCGTTCATTACGGACTTTTTTGCTTAGGTAGACCGTCCCCTCAAAAAAAGAATTGACTGGTGTGTTTTCGAAGTATTTTTCTGATGTGAATTTTAAAATTGCATTAGTAAACCACTGTAGAATATCGTCGTTTTTTAATTATAGAGGTAAGCGTCCTGCTGGAATGCAAGATACTCTTATGTATAAGTTTAGTTGTGCACGTTGTGCATCGGAGTACATCGGATGTACATCCCGTACTCTTCGCACTCGAGTTCACGAGCAATCTGGTAGGAGCTTCGGGACAGGCTTAATTTTGTCAAAGCCCCCATTTTCCGCCGTTCGAGAGCATTCTGATGAGTGCGATTATGTAATTTCAATTAATCAATTTTCGATTTTAGCAAAACCACAGTTTTTTACAGATACGCGCATTTTAGAGTCCATGCACAATAATTATAACTCAAGTCGGGTTTAAACAACACTCTTAGTTCATTTCCTTTAGACATAGTAATCGCAATTGACATAATTTTATGGTTTGTTTTTAGTTTTTTCATTCAAAAATACTCTATTTTTACTTTGTACTTTTCAGAATTCTTATCACTGATGATGGCCTGTGGCCGAAACGTTCGAAATTAGGCTTAATTCGAATATTTACTTAAATGGTTAGAGCAGCTTATCATCCTCTTTCATTTTTATTTTGAAATACGAGTTTGTTGATTTGCATAAACAACTATGTGCATAAGCAACTTGAAAAAATTAATCAAGTGGATTGAAGACGATCTCGGCTAAAGTCCTTAAGGCTATAGCTGATATGATGGCACCGTGCATATCAAATATTATCAACCAATCACTTTTCCAGGGTATCTTCCCCAACTCTCTCAAAATTGCTTGAGTGACCCCTATTTTTAAAAATGGTGATAAAAATTGCATTAACAATTATAAACGTACCTCTGTACTATCAATTATTAGCAAAATATTCGATAAAATTGTACATCAAAAAAGTGTATTATTATTTTGAACAAAAATCTTTTCTCTACGACAAACAAAACGGTTTTCATTCTAAAAAATCGACGACACAGGCTGTATTAAATCATTTAATATACCTTCATTCTAACATAGATGAAGGAAAGCTTGTTTTCTCCATATTTCATGATTTTCGAAAAACTTTCGGTTGCGTGGACAAAACATTTTACTATCGAAATTGTAATGGCATCAGAGGAGTTGCACTTGATTGGTTCAAATCATACTTAACAAATCGAAAGCAATATGTTGTCTATGACGATGCGCAATCGGAACTGATGACAATCAGCCGTGGAGTACCGCAAGGGTCGGTCCTTGGGCCTCTTCTCTTTTTGGTCTTTATTAACGATATAGTTAAATCTTCTACATTCTTCAAATTCAAACTCTTTGCCGACGACAGCACGCTTTGTGTGGCTCTTCCAAATAAAAATTCAATTTAAATTGCCAAGAGTATAAAATAAATAATGGGCTGCAAAATGTTTCAATGTGGCTTAAAGCTAATAAAATAGGCCTCAATCTCGATAAGACGAAATACATCATATACTCATACAAGTGAAATGTATGTCTCTTCCACACATTAAGAAGAAACCAACTCCTTTAAATTTCTGGGTATTATATTAGATAAACATCTGACATTCAAAGAGCATATTGCACATATCAGTACTAAATTATCAAAATCCTTTGGAATCCTTCATGAAGGAAGAAATCTTTGCCTGAAGAAGCTTAACAAATATTTTATCAAACGATCATTTCACCATTTCTATAATACGGGATTGAAGCTTGGCATGGAACTGATAAAACTAAAATCAGTCTGCTCTGTGGATAACAAAAAGGAGTCATTCAAGCGGTAATGAAATTAGTAAATAATGCTCACACAGATGATTCATACAAAATCTTAAAAATGCTCAAGCTTTTTGATCTCTACAAGCTCTCCGAATGTAATTTCATGTATAAAACACTAACTGATGATGGCAACAGAGAACTCAAACAATTATTAACTACTCAAACTGGCCATCATGATCATTTAACACTAAACAGAAGTAACTTCATCCGTCCTTATTATTCAAAATCTCGGTCACAACACAGTATCCTCTTCATTGAAACTAAGAACAATTATTGGAATGCAATCCCTGCTGAGATCCGTGGAAAAAGTTCTTACTAAGCTTTCAAAACAAATCTTGAATTTCTCTTCCTATCGAAATATTAATCATATAAGAAAATTCTAGTCAATATTTTTCTTTTGTTATACGACTCATCATGATTAGTTGTAATAATTTGCCATGATTAATAACATAGATCTTATGCTCCTAATCGTTTTTCTTGAATATGTTGTTCGCATTTAGCTCCTATTAACTTTTTTTCTTGTTAAAAAATAAAGCACCAAAACATGATCAGTCTTGTATGCCCCTAGGTATCTTGTATGCCCCTAGGTGTATGCCCCTAGGAATCAGATTAAACACAACTCTACACTTTAAAAATAGCTTTTGATGATTGGATGCCCTAGAAGTCACTGAACTTATTCGGGCCCACAAGTAGCTATACTCAAGTGTGTCAATTGTACTAGACCTAAGATACAATCTATTGCTGTTAACACTTGTGGTAAATAAATTACTCAAATAATATTGTTTAAACGATCACTCACATGCCTGCCGTTGACCCGCCACTCGAGGTGGAGAGCCGGCTTGGACTTGGGTGCGGTGCAGTTGAGTGTGATGATGTCGTCCATTTGGTGCGGGTCGCGGGTGCGGGTCACCGTGGGGGAGGCAGTCGGCACCACTGCACCACGTAAAATGAACATTCATGAATTTCTGCCAAACTTGGAAGTATTATAGTACTCATCATAATGAAAGCTACAAAACATGATGAGTACTATTACACATAGTCATTATAATGAGCACTATGCATCGTAATGAGTACTAGGCCCCCCACATTGAGCTAGCGATGTAATCATAATTATTATAATTAGCCACCTGGACACTACATATTATGGTAAATATTATTTTGACTGTCCTGCACTAACTTGTGAAGAGGATTTTGAATACCTTGACAAACTTGAGGAAGGCTAAGCTGAAGTATCAAGATAATTTTAAGGACCGTTAGCTTGAATGAATTTTATGGGAAAAGAATTTCATGCTAAGATAACCTCGTTAATAAAGTTTTAAATTAGATAGTGGCATTTGCTAGTACACGAACGAGATAATCCAACTAGTGACAGCTAATTTAATGACCTAACATAGAAAGAAAATGAGCCCAACCGTGATAACAAACATATTTAATTGCGAACGTTTCGAAGCGCATAAGTTCGCTCCTCAGAGCTGAAGTGATAGAACACATAAACAAAGCCATTACAGATAAATCACACACTTTTAGGAGATTACAATTAAACACAAGTGAATTTTTTTTTGAAGGAACAAAGCCACTCGGTCACAAATGTTTTAATTAACACCTGCAATAAAATTTTCGGTATTTAGATACGAAGAAGAAACTTTGAAATGCTTCCTCTTCTTATACCGCCATTTGAGACCACTGTTATAAATTTAAACACCCTTCCAAAAACTATCTAAAACAATTTATTGCGACACATTTTAGCTTACACCTGGTTAGGGCACCCCAGGTTATGTGCCCCGAGTTCATTTTCTTTCTAATTCATGTAGTTTGTTTCTGATGGCTTTGTTCATCAGTTTCAGAATTTCAGCACTAAGAATGAAACTCATATGTTTTGAAACGCATGTAATAAATTACGTTTTTCATCACATTGGATCTTATTTTCATCTGAAGGATGAAATTTCCTCGCAATGGTCCAACGAGTGCTATGAAGTACCAAGATAAGAATGATCGGCGCGATGACAGTGTGTACTAAAATAAGAAGTGTATTTAATTATGAAATAGGTCCTTCCGTCTCCCATCCCACGCTAGAAATTGGACACCTGGACACTACATATTACGGTGAAAATCATTTCGACTCTTCTCTACTACTTGAGGAAGTCATTACGAATATTATTTCAACTGCACCAAATTGGGTATAAATATTATTAATACTACTTCAACGGCTTTCCCCTGTCTATGGGTTTAAAAGATATTACTTCAACTTCATTAACGCATGTATGAGTAAAATGAAGATATTTTCAACTACTTTGTCCCACGTATAAAGCTAATACAGTATTTACTATTTCAACTGCACAAAATTGTAAGTATCATGAATAAAATTCAAACTACATTAACCTATGAATTAGTGTAATGGATATCATTTCAACTTTACCCAACCTGAGTGCATACATGTTAAGTATTATTCCAATTTCCCATCCCGGTGTAGAAGCACAATGAAGAGAAGTCCACCCCCACTGACCTGCCACCGTGAGGTTCCCCTGCCTTTGGGTCGTGTGGAAGGGCGGGCCCTCGGCAACGAGTTCACAACGGTAGAGGCCTGTTGCTGCAACGGTCACTCTGCGCAACCGCACCAATCGACCGTCTCCACCGCCAACCTGCTCGTATGTGACACGCCAGAACGTAATGTATGTCGACTGACGTATTGTATGTCGACTAATGCAATGTATGTCGACTAATGCAATGTATGTCGACTAATGCAATATATCTCGATTAACATTATGTGCGTCGACTAACGTCATGTATGTCGACTAACGTCATATATGTCGACTAACTTAATATGTCGACTAATGTAACGTATCTCGATAACGAAATATATGTCGACTGACTCTCCCAGCTCACTTCAGGCAGTGAAGTGATTTCAGAAATTTCACAGAATCGCTGAGCGAGAAGCTTCCAGTGAACAATTTTCAGCATTTACTGAATCTGGATTGTAAATCCAACAAGTCGCAGAACAACTATACAGTAACATGCGATCACGATCGATTTATGAAACCTTACACACAACAAAAATGTATAAATCTGACTGAATGTCATTCAAAACACAAACTCCGAAATCATCGCGAAAATACTTGTCTGCACCCTTTGATTCCCTGGTGACTTAGAAAATGTCCTGAATAAGTTATTCGGAGCATCTATTCATAACGAAAACTCGTCAACACCAATACAACTACGTCAATTTCAGAGCTCCTCCAGCTAAAGCCGATAACATCTCTTTATGAAAAGATGATAGGAAATTTCAACAGGCACAAAACGACCTCGGCATTATTTTGTTCTCAAGTCTAGTAAATAACTCAAGCCGTGAGTTTATTATTTCTTATGTCTCAATGCCAAGCACAAAAAACCGAATCGGAAGTATGGACTAAAGCCTTTTCAGGAAAAGCCAAACAATGAACAACAAGATCACACACGTAGTCACCACAACAACGAACCATAAGATCACACACGTAGTCACCACAACAACGAACCATAAGATCACACACGTAGTCACCACAACAACGAACCATAAGATCACACACGTAGTCAGCACATCAATGAACCATAAGATCACACACGTAGTCAGCACAACAACGAACCATAAGATCACACACGTAGTCACCACAACAACGAACCATAAGATCACACACGTAGTCACCACAACAACGAACCATAAGATCACACACGTAGTCAGCACAACAATGAACCATAAGATCACACACGTAGTCAGCACATTAATGAACCATAAGATCTAACACGTAGTCAGCACAATGAACCATAAGATCACACACGTAGTCAGCACACACCATCTACAACGTCCATTGCTTGCAATCCACAACACGAACTCGTGTTACGTAGAATTAGCATCCCAACCTTTGGAGCATGCCAGTGATATACAGTAGCCTTGCAATACGTCTCCCAAATCACCCCAGAGCGCTTGGCACTTCGTTTCCCTTCTTATTTTATCCCATTTAACGGACGCCTTCATTGGTTTCACCTCTCTGCGCTCAAAATTCTCTCCGTGAAAACTCCATTTTCAACTTCAGTACATGCGGAAAGTGTGCGGATCTTTCCTTGAATATCCGTCATCTATCTTTCCTGCTTCATCTATAGGCTCGTTGAGAGGATTTCTCCACCGCATCATTGAACGACCGACTTTAAGCTGAATTTCTCATAATTTATATCATTTCATAACCCTGTTAAATGCTCTCAAGTTGATAGTATGAACTTTTCACACCTACTGGTTATCTATTCATTGTGTGGCCTACGTAGTGTTAACATGAATGAATTTTCTTCCCGTTCTTATATAACTTACGCTTGCAAAGCCACGAAAGTTCCTCTAATCAAGCCATCTTCACCCCAACAATATCACACCTCATATTTCTTCATCTTGCCGTATTCATTCGCTTACCTACAGGAGATTTTCTTTCTCTATAATTTGCAAGCTAAAGTAGGTCATTCCTTTCCCTCATTTTATCCCTTTGCATAATGCTCTTCATGGTGTTATCAGTAGAAAATCTGTTTCCTTCTGTTCTGAGAACATCGAATTTCGACGAAAGCTCTGGGGTGAAATATTTCAGTGATTTCTCATTCTTTTCACCTTAAGATTTGACTTAAAGATTATTTCGGCATCAAGACCTTTACAAGTCTTCTAAAACCCATTCTCTTTGTACGGGGAAAATATTTCATTTTCATTTCTGAGAAAGTAGAAAACGCTCTACGACTGATGATTAAATTGAAAACGTAATAAGAGTAGATTGAACACCAAAAGTGGAACCATTCAAATCGAACACCTCACTGGAAACGAAACATGACAATCGAGAATATTTGATTGTAATGTCCTAACTTGTAGAATGGCACTTCTTCTCACTTATAACAGCGTCACAATTAATAAACAGATGCAAAAAAAAAACTCAAATCTGTAAATTTAGTACAATGCAAACCTTTGTCGTATCGCATTTCTTTTCGATTACTTGGCTTCACAAATTTGATAAAAGCAATTGCAAAATGATCAACTTGTAAGTCCCCTTGCCAGAACTACCAATAAAAATAAATTACACAAGTTTTACATTATTACTCCGTTATCTGATCTCCGTTACAAAAGTTGTTCGGTCTCAACTGCACGCTTTTCAAGTTTTCATTTTTAAAATTTCTTCAATATCCTTCGGAATTTCACATTTTTCAACTTCACTTCAAACATACCAGTCTATCCAATAACATCTGTTTTATATTAATGTAGACCAAAGAAGAAATATCGACAAGATGAAGGCATTTCTTTGCTTTGCTTTGCTAGACATTCAAATTTCAAATTAGATTTTCTACGAAAAGAAGCACGCAATTTTCTCCGATATTTTATAGAATACAATGGAAAACTTGCAGAAAATCATAAACGTTTCCCACTTATTTTTCAGGCTGAGATTTTGCATTTCATTTATAATTAATTCCTGGAAACTGTGGTAACGGAAGAATTTTTAATTTGTGAACATGTTTCAGTCTGATATTAACTGTAAAATTGACTGCTTTGAAATAAACTATTGTGTTTAGAAGAACAATAACAATATCATCGTTCAATCGAAATAATTTTGACGGTAACAAAATCAGTACATCATTCGTAGTCACTTGAAATGTACCATTAATGAAAACGAAGAACACAATTTCAAATCTTAATTTTTATATTCGCTCGGACTAACATTCAAGAGCAACATTCTTGCGAAAGCACGCGAATTGTGCGAATATTGAAAGCCTTTACAACGGAAGCTGCAAATAAATCATATTCAAGAGAATGCTCGAAATAAAATCGATCGTTATTGCTCCCTGAACAGAATTTAAATTGAGTTCGAGGTGAGGTTGAGGCGCCGAACTTAACTGATTTACGTGTCGTGCGCTTCGGTCAACGTTGTGCACTGATCAAACAAGAGGGTCCGATTTAATCAGGCCAAACATTCACCGATGCTAGTGCCTGTTGTCGAAATTGCAATTCGTGACCAAAAATTCCTGAAATAACGGTGTGTGAAACCTTGATTATTTATCAAATGTATCGCTAACTTCAGTTCTACCAATTGCACAGAGCGTCAATGCACGTACAAAATAGTGCAGCAGTGCATCATTCACAATTCAGAATTCATATGATATAAAATTCTCTGTAAGAAGTATCATATTTAATAGAATTTATGAAACTAAATTTAAAATATCTGAATTAGTCAATTTTAAACGTTTCGGAGACCAGCTCCATCTTCAGTAAGTCTGAAAAAATAAAAACCAAAATTGGTAAGTTCAAGTCAA
>JACJUY010001713.1:31655-56309 GCA_014220935.1 Platorchestia sp. MABIK | reverse complement strand
CGTTTAAAATTGACTAATTCAGATATTTTAAATTTAGTTTCATAAATTCTATTAAATATGATACCTCTCCGTGCTGTTTTCTTCGTCTTTAAATTCTTAATGATAGTCCGACTCAGGAGTGTAAATTTTACGAAAATTCTCTGTGTTTCAAATGACGGGTTAATGTGCACTGAAGGTCGTGCGTTCAGGTCACGGTAGAAGAAACAAGGTAGGGTCAAACCAGTCTTTTTTTCGTCAACCGTGTGACAATGCTGATGTCATGGCAACGAACCAATAGCAGCGCTTATATTGCATCTGAAAACACTGCTAGCCCCAAATCTGGCACAGCCATTGACCTAACGACCTGACGCAATGGTGAAGTCATCGATTTTATTTGGAATGAAGCCATTCTATTTGTTAGCCAAACAAGAGAGGTCTATTTTCCCTCATAGAAATGACTCTACCGTGTTTCCTCTACCGTTGTTCAGCCCTAGCTCCGCTAGCCAGAGTTTTTTCAAATTGAGAAAAGGGAGAACTAAGCTGCTATTCTCCGCTTGATCCAGGTGTGTGATTTGTGTATCGGATCGATAGGGTTAACTGTGATAGTGTCCTAGTAGTAAATCAAAACCTATTGAATGTTAATTATTGTTTAAAAGGTAATTACTGTATAACTTGAAATTCAAAAACTGAATGCATGCTTCAATTGGGCGTGAAATAGTTTGGAGGTGATACGGATTATTACAAATCTCCGATCTACTGAATCGAAAGTACTTTGAGAATATTAGGGCAGATGTAAATTTTACTTTTACCCCATGATCTAACCTAATAATACCCTTGATTTATTTATTTATTTGTTGGGTGCCTGCTTCTTCTATCTCTCTGTCACTCTCATAATGATACTCAAGGACCGTATCTGTGATACGAATTTCACCAGTGCACAAGTACAAGAATATTTTAATCGCGGGTAGTTTTAGGATGGATTAATTTGTTTGTTATCCACATCTGAAAGATTTATTTAAGGAAAATGTTGAATTCCGTCATTTTTGACGGGCCGTGTACACTAATTTACAAAAGATTTCGAATTCGAATATCCGATTTGCTCTCGCTTATAATGTTTGGGGGCATGAATACCAAATTAGCTCTCAGAATTTTTCTTGCTGCTTAATTTTTTTGGTTTAAATAGTTAATTTCTAGTTTTAGGGCGAATTTGTTCGGACAATGCTTTATACTGCCATTGCTAAAGATGGTCAAATGCGCGAGAGGATATAGCGTTCGGATAGCTTCTAAAAAAAGGTGTTTTAACCGCAATTAAGATTTAATTTTGACGGGTCAAGAAATTTTTCATCACCTTTTGGCCCACTCTAATCTAACCAGTAATATAAACTACTTTTAAACGTATTCGACGTTGACCAAAAGTTTAAGCAAAAATAGGCAAAATTCTGTTTTCAGACGGTGACGAGAAAGTTAATTTTTAGAAAAACTGCAAGAACAAGTTCCAGCCGAGAGCGTTCCAAACCTGCTTCGATGATCAGCTGGACAAAGCGTGTCTATACTTGACTGTGAATTGTGAATCTATAGCGTCAAATAATGAACGGTCGTTCGTCCAACGTTGTTCGGAGTAAACCACCATTGGACACGAATAAAATATTGCAACAAATTATTCATACGATTATTTGAATTAGTCATTTGAAAATAATTCAAAAATGTTTTTCGCGCAGAATTCGCATCAAATCGACATGGTGATGCTATCAATAAATGATGTGTTATATTTCGCAGCTCACGTCGAATTTAAAGTACATACATCGTGAGAACAATCACTTGAATGAATTTGTAAGTGGAATATTTTTCAAATTGGATTTCCATTACATTGTGTGTGTAACTCTAAGTTCAGTTTAGTGAATACATGAGTGGCTGGATATTCGGAGTCAGGGGAAATTACACATCAAGAATAATTAATACAGAGCTTAAATAACTTTGTATTCAAATCGCATTGATTTTAAACTAAGATTCACATCATTAATTAAATTGAATCAATGTTACTTTGATATTTCGAAATAGAATCTAAAATGGATTTCTAACAAACAGAAACGCAAGTTCCGCGGACCATGTATTAGGCCGTTACTTATTGAAGTAGCAGAGTGCGCGCGCGTTGTGTTAGAATTCGACGTGCCAATTGCTGCTGCGAGTTCAATTAAAGTAGATGAATTCTTCAATTTTTTCTTGCTTCGAGATCCCGTCATTTTGTCGCAAGCACTTTGAAATGGAGAGTGCAATTTTCAGTGCCTTTCCTGGCCTAATGAAGCGCAGCACTCTATTGAGGCTCCTAAAAATGCTACGCAGCTTCTGAACTTCAAAAGATGCTTGAAGCCTCTGTGGGTGATTTCTTGTACCAAAAATAGTACTCCAAATCTGTACCCAAAACTGAACCCTTTACTCAACCCTGGATAAAAAGAGCGTTTTTAAGCTCCGAGAAATTGACGTAAATGACTTGGTTGCCGACATAATTGACGACTGTCAGTTACATTCAGCCTCGCTTATATTCTGGTTTCGAAGGGTCATGAATTTTTCGTTCTTTTTTTACCCGATTCACTATGCATGCGCTGAAAATGCGTTTTAAACATTCAACAGTTTTCAATAGTCGACATTTAACAGTATTCAATATTCGTCTAGCCCCAAGTCGAAAGAAATTAATAGCCATGCTCAGTTTAAATCATCAAACTTCTCCGTGCTTCGTTCAGCACGCAAGGCCTTCGATCCACCCCAGGTCTCATCATTATTCTAAGACAGAATCGAGTATCAAATGCCTAGTTAACGAGTCGATCGAGGCCGAGCTCCATGAGCAGGAGGATCAAATCGCTTATTCTAATAGCACAGTGATTGCGTCTATGCATATATTTAACCGCTGCCTCGGAACTTCTATCCTGTTTACAATAGTTTACAGCTTGCAAAGTTCCTTGTATTTTTCTAATCCATGTACAATTTGAAGAGTTTAGTTGAGTTATTTTAATTTATGTGCAGCTCATAAAGTTTACTCACAACTTTCAACGTTCCTTTGTGTTATTCTAATCTATAGATTTGCTCGTGCTAAGTGTCACTGCAGACGCTACGTTAAGGTCCAGCAGAACGCCAACGTTAAATTTTCAATGATTTTTTTCTGTAACTTACGACCCATCGACCACGAAAGGCAAACACGAGCCCTTGAATTTTTACTCACGCAATTACATGCGTCCTCCCAGATGAAGTATCTCACGTGATTGCATTCATCGGTGCTATCCAAAAGTAACCACCAGTGTGCATACACTGCAACTTATTGGGGATGGTGATGTCTCATATCGCAGCATTGGGTTTCTATTTACTCGGTAAACTGAATATAACCACACACTGTGCAATGAACATTCCTCAAAGGTACGAGTATATCCAAATGCCGTAACTGAATGCAGCAAATTCAACTCACTCTTCCTAGAACTCGCATGAATATTTCTAATCCTAATTTCAAACTCTTAGTTTTTGCCCGTCGCACTGTTGTTACACCCACATCCATTACAACCGCCCTCATTATAAATACCGTCATTACAACCACCGTCATTCCAACAACCGGCATCACAACCACCGTCGCTACAACCTCCGGCATCACAACCAACCACCGTCACGTATACAACCACCGCCATTAGACTGGCACTGGCATCAGGTTGTCACCGACATCACAACGATGAAGTAACTACCACTCAGCTGTGACCTCTAAATATCACGTTAGGGCATAAATTTGGCGTTAGGGTACACATTTTAAAGTAGGAATAAATTAGATTTTGACATTCACATAAACCGTAAAAGTTCAAAGCATTTTACATCACAAATTAAAATATCCCTGGAGAGTGTTTTTCACGAAATTTTTTTTTTCTATAATTATTCAGCAAAAAATGGAATATTGGCAAAAACAAATAGAGAACTGAATATTGGTGGCATGATGGTATAATAATTGAGGATTCATAACTCAAATCGATAAGCTGTCATAAAATTACGACATTTTCTTTTTGCAGTCTTTATGATAGTAAGAACAATAATAACATTGTTATTATTACATCAAAAATTCAAGAGGAAATGTTCATGAAATTGCACCGACGTAAGTTTTACTTTCACTCAAATTCTCTGCGGAAATGATTCTGTTTGGATTTTGAAATAATTCATTATATTTTGGGGATATCTTCTGTCTGTACTTGAGTCTGAAGGAAATGTATTTCGTTAAAGCGACAAGAAATTGAAATTATTTATATGATTATGTTCATAGAAAATATTGTACTTCGAAAACTGCATTTTTTCCCTTTACACCGGCTTTAGTCGTCTCTGGCGTCACAAAGAAACTCTAAGGAATAACTGAACAATTCGAGAAAATTTGCGCATTGTAAAATAATCTGTTGTCCACCCAATTGTTTGAAGACATCGTTATCAAGACAATAATTAACGAACCTAAACATGCCCACGTATTGTAAATAATTTACAAATAAGTTAGAGAAAATACGTGTTGATTTTCCATGCATTCAATATTATTATATGCGCAGCAAATAAAACCAAGACATTTGGCTTGATCACAACTCATAATTACCAGTATAGTTCCTTTGGTCAAGCATTCAGCTTCTTAAAGTCACAGTTTTTGCTTAAATTAGTGTGATCTATTTCATCACTCGATCATAAACTTCCATAAGCACTAAAAATTATTCATCAGATCCTCCATACAAGTGTAGTGCCCCAGATTAGATAATGAACGCTACTAACTACATGTATGTATATTAACTTTACGAACTGTGAAGACTCAATGATACCTGTACCCACATTTCTGGGTTAATATATTTCATCAGTGTTCTTATACGCAACGACAGTTTTGATAACTTTAGAAGTTATACAAGCTATGCCTATTTGTATTAGCCTCACCAGCTTCACAAGTTATACTAGCAAAAATAACGGTCAGCATAACTAGTTTTGAAAGCTTTATAAGCTTCGCAACCTAAGAAGCTTTGGTAGCTTCACGGCTTATATTTGCCTCACTTCCAGTCTAAATTACTCGCCGGAGCATCTATGATTTAAGCCGCCCAAGAACAGCCTCAGCAGACAACGGATAAAATTATATATGCTCCGGCGAGAAAGTTAAGAGGGGGCAGCTTTATAAGTTTAATAAGTTACATGCTCCCCATACTCACGACTTGCTCACGCCTGAGCCCCGGCACGGAGTAAGCAGCGTGTTTCCTGGGGCTCTTGGGGATGTACTGGTAGAACTGCGCGCCCTCCTTGTACCACTTGAGCGAGTACAGCGAGGCCTTCGGGTGCAGTCTGTAGTCGCACTCCAGCTCCACCTGGCGGGGGTGATGCAGGGCAGGTGAGTGAGGGGTGTTGATGTGGAATATGATGCAGGAATATTATGAAACACATGTGGTACGTAAGATGCAGGGAGGGGATTGGTGTTGATATGGGGTATGTGATGCAGGGAGATTGATGGGTGTTGGAACGGGGTATGTGATGCAGGGATATTGACGTGTGTTGATGTGGGGTATGTGATGCAGGGAGATTGATGTGTGTTTATGCGGGGTATGTGATGCAAGTAGGTGATGGTCGTTGATGTGGGGTATATGACGCAGGGAGATTGATGGGTGTTGATGTGGGGTATGTAATGCAGGGAGATTGATGGGTGTTGATGTGGGGTATGGTGTGCAGGAAGATTGATGGGTGTTGATGTGGGGTATGTGATGCAGGGAGATTGTAGAACGCATGAGGTTTGTGATTCAAGTAGAATGTAACGCATGTTGTATGTGATGCGGGGAGAGGGATAAACGTCAAAGTGTGTTGATAATTTGATTACTTCGCCCACCTTCCAGCATTCATTAGGGTCATGTCTTTTTAGAAAATCTAAGAACTTAGCTCGAAATCTAGGATGACTACCAAAATTTCGTTTTAAATGACTGGAAAATGCATATATAAGCCATCGTTTAATTTTGAAAATTTAGCTCAAAAATAAGATTCATGATACATTGATCAACGTCTCCACGTGAGGTAGACAAAATTTTACCCGGATAGTTCAAGTAAAGTACACGTTGAATTGCTTTAGTATTTATGGCTCGGTTTTTCTCTGAGCTGAATTTAGGACAAATCGATATTTACACGCTTAAATCTTTTGTACGAATACAAGATTATTAAATAGAAGATAAGCACCAGCGGTGCACCAGATTACGGTACAAGTGCACTAGCATCACATAACGTTTCGAGCTAAAATAAATAAGGACATTTGTTCAAATGTCAAACTGGCATTCCTCGTTAGAGCGCACATCGTGTGTGAGTGAAGTGTGGCGCGACGTGATGCTGGAATGCCGGCACTTTGTGTGTGAGTGAAGTGTGGCGCGACGTGGTGCTGGAATGCCGGCACTCTGTGTTATGGTGCTCAGTCTGTTGCTTGTTAGTTGCTTGTTTGTTGCTTGCTTGTTGGTTGCTTGTTTGTTTGTTGTTTGCTTGTTCGTTGCTTGTTTGTTTGTTGCTTGCTTGCTTGTTGCTTGCTTGGTCGTTGCTTGTTTGTTTGTTGTTTGCTTGTTCGTTGCTTGTTTGTTTGTTGCTTGCTTGTTTGTTGCTTGCTTGTTGCTTGCTTGTTTGTTGCTTGCTTGTTGCTTGCTTGCTGCTTGCTTGTTTGTTGCTTGTTTGTTGCTGGTTTGTTGCTTGATTAGTCAGTAGTTGCTTATTTGTTGCTTGCGTGTTTATTTGCTTGATTGCTTGTTTGCTTGCTTGTTTGTTTGTTCAATGGTTGTGTCCGTCGCTACTCTCGCTCCGTACATTGGGTCCTGAACGTTATGCAATGACTCCACATCGTCGCACATTTTATGGAATGACAGCAGTTTTACCCTGATTGTTATTCATTTCATTTTATTCCCGTTCGAAAAAGATAGGAATTCATACAAGAAAAAACACATTTTAAATTGTGAGTTCCAAAGCCATTTTCACGATGGAATAATAACTTTACCTATAAGAAAACTTAGCCAGTTTTGACGTCGGGAGTATTCTATAATTCGAAAATTTACATACGTAGTGTAGTTTACGATAGCAATAAACGAACATCTCTCGTAGCACTATTAACGTCATGGCAGGGATAAAAATTAATTATTCAGGTGGTTAAAACTAGTAGCTCGTTTTAGCGAGTATTTGCTAAGAGCTTAAACAGTGGAGCAAGACTTCACTGCAGGTTTTCATAAATGATTCAGTAAATTATTCATGCTCTCGCGATGCGCAAAAAGCATCAACTCGAAGCGCGCATTGAAAATGAACTTGCAAAATTCGTGTGAGGTTAGTGAAGTCGACCCAACTCCCAGGAAAATATTCCAGGACATATTCAGCCGTGTTTCCTCCCTCTATGGGTTTGCTCATAACATTTGAGTGGTCGACAAGTATACAACCAGAAAAAAGTTATCAATGTTTTAGGGTATTCATTAGTGTTCCTTAATAATATGTATTTAATTAAATGTGTAAACCTATTTTATCTGATGCAAGTTCTCTGAATTTTTCAGTCACTGAACCTACTCCTCTGATTTTAACAGTAATAACGAGGGTAATATCGAGTATATAGTCAAAGGATGGCCCTGATTTTCACTATAATTGTTGTTCAGGAATCGTTCTTGTGAATAATTCGATTTGACTAACTTTAACTGTAGGTCAACTGTAAATTTGAAATTTAAAAAATCAGAAAAAAATATAGAAATCAAACTCTACGCGCGTGATATCAAGGATATTTTTAAGCCTTACTATACGATTATAATCAACAGATAATACATGTTTGGTAAATAATGATTAAGTGTAGTCTCGTATACAAACACCAGACGGGAAAAAATTCAAGGATACAAATTTTGGAAGTAAAGCGCAAAGCTTCATTAAAAAACAGTAAATTATGGAGCATTCTTTTAAATTTCATTCCCTTTAGTAAAATAATTCAGTAAAAGAGAAAAACTGAAGGCTAAAGTTGAAAAATAAATATTTCAGTAACAAAAACGGAGGTTTGTGCACAATTAAAAACAGAGTGAAGTATTTGAAACGATACAAATTAAGATACTGCGCGTCCAAAGTTTCACATCATATTTTCCGCGCACATTCGTAGATGTGTTAGTTAACGCGTGTTGCCTCACCCCGACACTTGACTTTTATGATTACCAAACAATGCAAAGAAGGTTTTTAGAAAATCGGGTAAATACTCGTTAGGCAATTTATATTACTGAGTCTGAAATAAAGAGAATCTTTGCACTTATTGCAAAGATTCTGTGAAAGATCACACCTCAAAAATTTTGCACTTCATCTCGAAGATTTGATGGTAGATCACACGCCAATATTGTGCGCTAATTTCGATGGTCTGCACTTAATTCAAGCGCACTTAATTTCAATTCACTTAATTGCGTCTAATTTCAGTGCACTTAATTGCGCCTAATTTCACTGCACTTAATTGCGCTCAGTTCCACGGCACTTAATTGCGCCTAATTTCACTGCACTTAATTGCGCTCAGTTCCTCGGCACTTAATTGCGCCTAATTTCAGTGCACTTAATTGCGCTCAGTTCCACGGCACTTAATTGCGCCTAATTTCAATGACTCTGTGAACGATTACACCTCAATAATTTTACCTTAATTTCCACAGTGAATCAGAAAACATTCTGGATGACACTGGAAGTAAAAAAAACTGAAGATCATATCCTTAAAATACTCTCCACCTTCTATTTTGAACCTTCTATGAATTTTCCTTCTTATAATTGAAAACTGCTTCATAATGACCAAAAATTTAGATTCAGGTGTCATATCGTAGCAGACAAACTGTATATTCACGACAAAATAAAAGCCGGATTTTTTTACATTTATGATAGAAATAATGCGTCTCAGGCGACAGGTCACAAATTTCAAACCTGAAACTAATCTAGCTTTTAATTTATGTGCATTCAATCAGGCTTAGTTACTTGAGTTTCGCCATGATATTTAACATTACGTTCGACGTGACCCACCGGTGGTCACTGAACGGATTTTCATGATGCTGCTGAGCAACCAGCAGTCATTAACTCAATTTTGGTAAATTCTTAATGAAAACTAAATGGAGGTGCGATTTATTTTAAGTTCGTTAATGGGGATTTCTGAAATTAACTCAAATGTGAGTTGAATATTGAACTTCAGGTTTATCCTCCGCACTTAACGTGTTAAGCAGCGACAAAAATTCCATAAAATGGAAGTTCTTCGGTGATGAAAGCAATAATTGAACGCATGCGCAACAATATAAATACCACAAGAATTATCAAATATTCGTCCTAAACAAGACAGAAATAAAAGCGGTTCACCTCCTAATGATGTTAGACAAAGTACAGTACGTCGTGACAACGATAAATTTTTATTTCACATCAGGAGATTGTAAATTTCTTATAAGTATCAACCGCAACACTAAAAAAAAGGATATTCTTCCATGCGCCAACTTTTGTAAGTTGCAAATTATTTTTTCTTTCTGCAAAGATTTGACACGTCGTGATCACTGGCACCTGGAAACGATTATCCAAAATTATCAGCAACGAAGTTTAACAGTGAACATTGGTTCATAATCATAATTGAATTATGAAACTTTGCCCATAAAACTAACATGAGCAGATGCTAGAGAGATAATCCCGTACAAATGAAATTATTTATGAATTCCAATATTTCAATAATCTGTCTGACACTCTGAGGAAGTGCCTCACACACTCTGTGCAGATTCTTCCGTTAAAAAAATAATTTCAAATTATTTTAAACACAATAGGTAGAATCAACGTTGACAAATGTTGGCTTACTCACTAGCGCATTCTGCAAAAGACAAGTGACAAAAGCACGTTAGCGAAAGGAGGCTTAAAAACACGTTAACGAAACTTGACTGAAGAACACGCAAGTAAAAAGAGGTCTTGAGAACATGTTAGCAAAAGGGGATTTTAAGATAAGTTAACGAAAAGAAACTTAAAGCACGTTAACGAAAAGGACTTGAGAGCACGTTAACGTAAGGGGACTTGAGAATGCGCCAGGAGAAGGGACTCGCGAAAACGTTAAAGAATGGAAATGCTGTAAATACTGGTAGAAGGCAACACTCATGAATGAATTCTCTGCACAGGCCTCCAACTTATAGCCTCAATACTGCTCCTCAGATCCTGAAGTTTAGCAATCTGGCTCAATGTTAAGTCAGTCTCCGCATCCAGAGAGATTTTCCACAGATATCCACAGGACACAGCTATATTCCCAGAATGTTATAAATGGACTTCATACAACTATTATGTTTATTGGAATTAACACTCCCAGGGGAAATGTTAGGACCTGAGTAGATTGTTAGGCCTTCTTTCAGATGAGAAAGAATTATTTTCGTTTTGCTACGGACTATCTATTGTCATTTCACTGCTGTCGTGTATTTCAGTACTTACTCTTTTCTCCAACTTTCATCTTTTTTCACAAACTTTCTTCCCAACTAACTGATTCTACACGCAAAGGATCAGGAGTGGGAACACACCTTGTGCATAGATTCAGCGCACTCTCAACTCCATATTGAATGATGACTTCATATTTATTCTCATTGGAACGCCTTTTTTATGTAGGCTTAAACTACCTTACAACTAACCTAACCTGCCTCCTCACGCCGAGTAGGGAGGTAAAATGAGGTCTCACCTGCGCCTGCTCGCTGACATACTCTGGCACGTTGAAGTGCGGCAGCTGCACCCACACGGGGGGCGGGGCGTCGTGGGGCTGTGGGGGGGACGACCCGCACACCGCTGCAACGAACAAGAAATCAGAATTAGTGTATCCCAAAATGAGAAAAATCGGGTACGATGTACCCTACAATGAGAGAAACTTG
This sequence comes from Platorchestia sp. MABIK, assembly GCA_014220935.1. NCBI lineage: Eukaryota > Metazoa > Arthropoda > Malacostraca > Amphipoda > Talitridae > Platorchestia > Platorchestia sp. MABIK. Next base: position 45,474 of record JACJUY010001713.1, on the reverse strand, counting down.
GTCAAATGTTTCCTGAAATGTGAGAAATCGAGTTCGATGGTCCCCAAAATGTGAAAAAAATCGGGTACGATGTTCCTTAGAATGAGAGAAATTGGTTCGATGTTCCCTAAAATGTGAGAAATCGGGCTCGATGTTCCCTAAAATGTGAGAAATCGGGTTCGATGTTCCTTATAATGTGAGAAATTGGGTTCAATATTCCCTAAAATGGGAGAAATTTATTTCGATGTTCCCTAAAATAGAAGAAATCGGGTATGATGTTCACTAAAATGTGAGAAATCAGATTCAGAGTTCCCCTTATAGATATGAGTATCAATGGGTAAAGGGCTAGCATTTTTCGCCAACGGTCTATGGCTAACATCCTAGGTTGTTGAAGTATGATGCCCAACAAAAAGAAGGAATACACGAAAAATCGTGTTCTATGCTTCCAGAACTGCATGGTTGTTATTTGGTGAAGATCTACGACTTACATACTAGGTTGCTAAGGTGTGATGACCAACTCGTAGATGATCCCATAGATCTCATTTTAGGGAACCCTTTACATCGTGTTTAATGTTTACTAAACGGCGTGACTTTTATTAAGTGGCGGTCTATGAAACTACTATAGGCTTGAAACTAAACTTGGGATGGAAATATATGCCATGAAATCAACTACATCACGCGTTCTGCTATACGCGTTTTATTTTCATGTTAAACCTGCTTCACTCTCCCGGCAGCAAACAGTTCTAGAAAAAACGTTAATAAGCCCTCAGCAAACAATATGTGGTATGTTATGGTATTATGTTATATGTCTGAAATTTCCACGAAATTAGCACCTGCTCGTGACCAAACGTGATTAGAGTGGGTGAAATTCATTAACTATCTAAACATTTTATAACTCCTCTTGTAAAGCAAAAGGGATGAGTTTGATGATATTTTCAATAAACTGCTCATGTACAATTTCGTTATTTCATAAAACATCGACTTCACTTAAATACCTCTACATGTTTTACGTTGGGTGAGTGCTAGTTTTGTCAATCCTATCCTAACCTAATACTTTTATCGATGAAAATCAATGTTTATCGAACGCTCATTTAAATTTGAACAATTTTGCTCGTAGAAATTCTGAAGAACTTAACTGAAGTCTCAGCCAATCCCAGGGCGCGTATTTTCAAAGATGTACCGTACAGTACGGTACAAATTTATTATGTATAAATATAATTTAATTCGTACAAGCCCGTGCATATTTAAAAAGCTTTGATAATTCTGATCGCTCTAAAAGTTGGCACTACTTACTGTTTGCAATCCGGGGAGAATCCCGGGATTTCATGCAGACAGGTGAAATAGAACAATTTCTAGGAAATTTCAATTTAGGATAAAAACGAAAACCAACGTAGCTAAGAAACTCATGATAAAAAACAAACATTTCGGATCACAAAAAAACCATCCTCAGTGTTCTGAAAATCAATAAGTCAGAGTATTAAAAACTATTTCTGAACTCTAATTATCTGAATAAATCAACAGATAAAATATTGACATTAAAAAAAGAGAAAAAATATCAATAAAACAAAAACTTCAAAACATTTAAACAAACGATAGAAAGTTTGACCGCCGTGTCACATTCATTTATTGACGGATTTTTTTTAAAATGTACATCGATGCTAAAATGCGGAGATCAAATAAATTTCGGGTTGAGTCAAAAATGTTAAAATTCGTGTTTTTAAGAAATAGTCCTTATTCAAACAATGTTCTCTTATAGACGAGTTAGATGGCTTAGTCAGATCATTGCCCGTGCGACAAAGCCATCTAACTCGTCTATAAGGGAACATTCAACTGCTACAAGCTTGGTCACTTCTTCTTCCAGAGTACTTTGATGCTCCTTTACGAAACTTGTTATTTTTGTCCCCTCAAGAGGATACAACTATTGTATTTATGGGAATTAACACTCCCAGGGGGATTATGTGAGGTCCTGAGCTAGAGGTTAGGTAGGCCTTCTTTTTGTTGAAATAGAATATGTTTTTTGTTTTGCTACGGATCATCTTTTTCCGGTTCACTGCCGTCCTGTTCTTCAGCCCTTAGTTCTTTCTTCTTCAACTTTTTTCGTGTTTCATGAACTTTTCTCTTAGCTTACTGTTTTTATGCCCCTTGTGCGTAGATTCCGCGTTCCCTTAACTCCATACTAAATGGTGCTTCCATCCTTCCTCTCTTTGAACATCTTTGTTATGGTAAAGAGAGACTAAAACTTTCGTATAATAATTCAATCTTGTTACTTTTGTTTGTTTAGGTTTAGTGCTTTCACTACTGCTCTCCCTTGCATGAGGGCGCTTTGTTCCAATTCGAATTCGGTCTCCTGAGCTACTAGTTGACGCAACTGGGTCAACAGTTTCAGGCTTCACTATGTTGTGTTTACTCCTACGGTGACGCAACAAACCACTGGTAGACCAGCCTTGGTACAGTAAACTCTTGCCGCACTTTAAACTCTTCACACTTTCTCCAGTTGCATCTTTAACATAGTATCGCCCCACAAAGGCTTTAGTTTCTACAACATCGGCCGTTGCCGTCGTATCTATTACAATCTATTCTTTATTCCCGGGAAAATCAAATCACAAATTATATTCTGGTGCAATAGTTGAACTATATTAGGATATAGTGTAGCCTTCACTGTGTAGAGATATAAATTGCAATAATATTAACACACTAAAATCCTATCTTGAGCTCTCTAATTGATTAATCAGTTGAACAGTATGATTTCAAGTTATTTTTTCATTCCTATGTTGAAATATATATTTATACTATTAAGAACCCCGGGAAAACTCGAAAAAAAAAATTCCCGGACCGGGAAATTTCAGCCTCAAATCATCCGGGATCCCAGGATGCAAACCTCAGTACTACCGCAATGCATCAGTTATGCTTACTTATCTATGAAGCAAGCAATAATTGATAGTTGAAGTTCGCTGTATGAACATGATAAAAAAATGAAGCAGTCGAAGCATTCATTATCTGTGAACTTCGTGAATTTTATTGCAAAATTTCTCCAGTATCATAGGTACACAGTTTACAATGTTTGGAAGCGATTTGTTGATTCGGGCTGAGATTACAGTGCCACTCGCTTGCCAAGAATGGAATGAAATTCATTAACATCGCTTGCAAACCGGCCTCAGACGAAGCGTCAAGGCCAGTCCAAGCGCGTCATTATCTGCATTGGCTAAGGAGAGACTCGGCATCACGTCAGTTCACAGAGCGATCACGAATTTTGGACCAACCTCTTATGGACAAGATATGAAGCATGTTCTTACTAACAAGATGAAAGAAGTTCGTTTGGAGAGGTGCAAGAAAGTTTTGAACTGGTTGAAGACCAACAGATCGACGATCTGGTTCTTTCTGAAGAGAAGAAAATTTATATTTGAAAGGACTTGTAACAGACGTAACGATCGCTGAATTGCTTCATCGAATACTGACGTTCAACCCATGATGACTACTAAGACACATGCTTGTGTCATTACTCTCTGTGAGGTTTCGAGCGAGTGTAACGTCTGTCAAGATATCGAAGTAATACATATCTTATCTTTTGAGTTAATTGCATTTTAGTATTTGATGGAAAATTTTACGGAATATCTGAGACCCTGCAGGTTGTCGTTACGGAACAGCTGAGTGCGAAAGTTCTGCTTGGACTTGGCTACGCTGTGTACACTACGGGATGTAGCACGTAGCGTAGTCAATCTGTAGCCAATAAAGGTCTAGCACGCAACTTAGCTAAGTCGTCTTATGAAAATATACGCAACAGCTAAATGAAACAGTCTACCCAGAATGATATATATTAGTTGAAAATAAGACTAAATTTATTGAGGGAATTAACTATAACTTTTTTTTAAAAAAAGTTAATTGTAATTCATGTCAAATTCAACTAACTAATCACACGTGACTTCCTTCGATAACTATCTACGCTCAATGTCATCGACAAAAAAATTTCCCATCTAACACCTTCTTAATGCATAAATTACGAGCACATTTCAGTCTTAGAATAAAAAACATTCATGACATCCTAAATGTTTACCTTTTCTTGAAGTTCTAATTGAAGTCCATCCTAAATGTCTTAAGTTAATGCCCATTCCTAATGTCCTGAATTACGCTCATTCCTAATGTCCTGAATTACGTTCATTCCTAATTCCATGAATTATTTTCAATCCTAATGTCCAAAATTAAAGCCCATTTCTAATATCCTGAATTATGTTCATTCCTAATGTCCGGAATTACGTTCATCCCTAATGTCCTGAAATAAGCCCATTCCTAATGTGCCCCGTTAATCTTGAATTCATGTATCATCTTATTTGAGCATCAACTAATATGTACAAAATTTAGTCGCAGTCAATCAACCAATACAATATTTTATTTAAACCATAATAAGCTAGAACTAATTTTTGCTTCGCTCAAGAAGGCGTCGTTTGACTCGAGGACCCAGTTTTCTTTAGCGATAGTATCAACACTCACAAAGTTAACCGAAGGGCTCAATGAGTCCAAAAAGAAGCATGTTGAAAGTCCAATAACGCACAACACTAATTTTATTTCGGGAAACAATAATCCTAATCTTAATGCATGCAATTTTATAAAACCGGTAATTTCATGATTTAATGTTACCCCCACTTGCATTTCTGCGATATAAATATCACCAGTTCGTACGTGATCGATCATCTGGCACACTGGTGAGAGTGTTCGATCGTAATCATATGGTCTGCAAGCCGTATCAATAATAGAGGGTTATTACAGTAAGTGAAATAATGTCATGTTTGGAAAATTAGTGTGCCCCGGATGTGAGTTTCACCCTATTTTTAGAAGCGAAGTAGAAGTAAAATGTACCCTATTCAAAATGTCTTAGGAGAGAGCGTTGTGAACGATTGCAAAAGATAAAACTCCGTGATAATTCGATTCATTAAACCAAAAACTAATCTCCTACTATTATTAGCAATTTGATTCAGTTTATCAATGAATTCGAAATGGCAGTCGTGATCTAACAAGTCGACGTTCGATTCTCCATCAATTTAAATCATAACTCACGCTAACGTTCTGAATACTATTCCAAGAGCCCTATGGATGAGAAATTCAAGAACACCCTTTATGAGAATGAATTACTGACGGTCTCCAGTAACTCCATGCCACTAATCTAACGTAAATCCTTCTTTGTAGTTCTAGTGAGAATCCAATACCATGTTGGTCTAAGCTAACCCTTACCAGGAATCTCAATCAGTACAGTACCATGGTTACGTCAAAACTAAAAGCCCCTGTTAACCTAAAGCTCATTAGCACAATCATCTTAGAGGCTTCAAGAAACCTCAAGCCCTTGATCACTACAGTTCTAAGACTTCAATTAACTCTTCACCTGTAATCACAACTGTTATAGAGGCCTCAATGAAAAAATCCTAATCTCAACTGTTCTTGGGAGCTGCATTATTCGTAAGTCTATAATCAAAACTGTAGGCGTTCAATGGCTCTGAATCAATAGTCAAAACTGTACTATACGCTTCTAATGGCTCTGAACCCATAATCACACCCGTACTAAACCCTTAACCCCAAATCACAAAGAAAATCTAAGGCTATTGACACCTGAACTTGGATCCCAAACAAACTGCATCTGATGAGTATCCAATACACAGCAAGAGAGGTCCCCCCTAATAACAGACCCAGCGAGGGTTGCATGCAGAGGCACGGGGCTCCAAAACAAGAACCGTGATAATGGACACTGTACTCAGCACCAAGGGCTCCCTAATCGACTGAAGCGCGAATTTACGACCTTGTTTTGCGCGCGCAAGTTACGGTGCAAAGTTTTTCCGTTAACGCTGCCAAATGAACGGCGTGGCAAGCGAATTAGGAGACCTGGACGATGCTTCAGGTTTCCTGTCTCTACTTCGGCCTTTCACAGCCTGTTTTCTGGTGAACACTCTTAGATGCCGCATTTTTTCTGCTACTTATGTAGTGCTCCAGTTTCAAGATCTGTTGATTAGTTGATACATCACATGGTTCCAATAATTTAATGATCAGTACTAATCATACCTACGGATTTAGCACTTCACGGCCACCAGTTGTGCGCGCACAGATGTTAAGAATAATTTATGACGTTTGTAGGAATCCCTTCGGGAGCTAGAATAACTGGGTGAAAATTTACGAGCCCATGCATGGAAAAGCAAAAATTTTATGGCAGAACAATCACCAAAGTGTCTTCCTTATGACCTGTGTTGCATTTGAATTTTTTGGCGACATCTAAATGCGCTTAATACTGCGAGGAAATATAGTCTTCATCCTGCAATTATGAGGTTTCTGCGAGCTTTATTACTAACTCAAAATTCAAGCAATTTGTGCTGGTAACTACATATGTAATGATTGAATGAGCTTTGTCCTTCCATACTTTCTGATTTTAAGATCTTCACCTGAGCTAACGAGCTTATAATTTTGAATTTGATTTTTTTCATATGTTTTGTTCTCCTTATTCATTTAAAGTATGTTTTTCATTGATTTCCAAACGGTCTTCAACCGTATTCCTAAAACAGTACAATTTAGCTAAAAAGACAAAGTGTTAGAAAACCGATAATGCGCGCAGTTGACTAGTTCAACAAGAGACTCGAATCAATGGATAAACAAGTTACTTTATGAACTATCGTCTCTTGTTCACATTATTTAGGGTGTTATAACAATTAGCAGGAACTACATCAAAATGTAAGTATTCATTGTGGATGCATATTCTATGAATCAGAAAATGAACAAGCCACAAATTCAGAGCAGAAAATGACGGCTTATAACCTTTGGCTGAGCTAAAAATCTGTTTACCGGAAAATCGAACAAAATACGAGATTTCCCAGCAGAATTTCACTGCAGAAAACTTTTATTTCAATTATGAAATTTTTCGTAAAATTTTTTTGTTAAAAACGAAGCCAGTATGGTGCATGAAGGTTCTTAATATTTGTAAATCAAGCCTCAATTCTTCATTTGCGCTCAACGCCATGAAGTGATGGAATATTAGTATGTATTCAACACGGTGTGAACTAGAACTCAAATTAGAGTGTGCCTGAGGGATCTCTGTTAATGTGTTCGTAGAGTGATGCAAGTGTTCGGTTACCATAATTTATACAAAGTATTATATGTGAAAATTTCTCACACACAATACTTCAATATACAAATTATCCTTGAATTTGAATTACAAAAAATCTTAGTCGCCCTACAAAAAACAGAAATGAGACACCTAAAGTTAATATACATTTAAATGTATTTCCCATGCATTCGTACACCGGAGGAGAATTTCCGAGCTAACGACACACGCAACGATATTTAAACCTTGAAATGACTTTAGCTAAACCGAGAGTCAAGACCCAAAGGAGATGAACTTGAAATTAGTAGCGATAGGATATATGTTAGGGCCATCACTTGTGCATTCTGATCCCCTTAGTTCTACATCATGAGAGGCTTGCGTTGCTTGTAGCATTCTGAGGTGCGTACAACTTTTCCTTTTCATTTCTTTTCTCCACAAGAAACTGGGTTGTGCAGGCTCAGATTCCCTGAGAGGAGGATCAGAATTCAGCTTCGGAGTACATTTTGAATGCACATTCCATCTCTTCCATGGAAGGAGATTGAGAATATCTCGATCCTTGTGTCTTGTGTACCGCCGCGAATTTGCTGAGAATTCCCTGCAGAGGAGCAGCAAGATTGAATCTGAGCATGAGAGCGCATGCAAATTTTGGCGCACGTGCAACACGTGACTGGGCTGTTAGATATCCAGATGCACGTGCAGCACGTGACTGGGCTGTGAGATATCCAGGTGCACGTGCAGGACGTGACTGGGCTGTGAGATTTCCAGGTGCACGTGCAGCACGTGACTGGGCTGTGAGATATCCAGGCGCACGTGACTGGGCTGTGAGATATCCAGGTGCACGTGCAGCACGTGACTGGGCTGTGAGACATCCAGGCACACGTGCAGCACGTGACTGGGCTTTGAGATATCCAGGCGCACGTGACTGGGCTGTGAGATATCCAGGTGCACGTGCAGCACGTGACTGGGCTGTGAGACATCCAGGCACACGTGCAGCACGTGACTGGACTGTGAGATATCCAGGCATACGTGCAGCAAGTGACTGGACTGTGAGACATCCAGGCTTTAGGCCTACGTACCGAAAAAATTTACAGGGCTTTGTGTTCTAATTTGGGAATGAAAAATATTGATTTTCAGCATAATGATAAACTATTGCTGCAATATTAATACACATCTATTGTAAAAATCCTTGAATTTTTTTGGGCTTTGAATTTGCAATCATTGTACAGGAACGAGAAAATGAATTTTTTTCACTACGAAATCCTTATTTGCTGTTAGTCAAGTGTGCATTGTTAAATACTGCAACTTCATCGAATAAATGTCAAAAATATGCTGGATTAATTTTATCAAAAAACATCCAACAAATTGAGGATTTTATTACAATTGACACGAACCACATTCATTGTATTGAATGCAAAGTATATGACAAATTTTTCCCATTGTATATATTTTAATTTATGTTGATTTTTCATGCATCATGGCCATTTATTTATTTTAGTTAGAGTTTCACTGAAGCACGAGCTGCGGAATTATTTTTTGAATGCTCCTGTTGAATTTTATTGTCTGTTACTTCCCTCAATACACACCCGGCAAACACTTTCCTACATTTTGGAATGACTTTCAAATGATGAAAAAATTTCTTTACTACTGACTGTCAATATTCCCATGCTTAAATTATAATTCATTTCACTAAATTTTCATTCGCTTTCTCGGAGATCAATGTTAAAGTTACGAATGGGAGAACTGCTTATAAGTACGATCTATTTTCTTATCTAGTGACCTGAGTAAAAACTTTTTCAGAACATTGGTATGTGACCGAGCAACAACAACAGCAGTGTTTTATTATCTCTGATAACCAGATTTATGCTTCGCTAAGACTCAGTGATTGACTAATGATGAATTCTGTACTTTGCTTTTACCAGAAGTGTCCTGCTGTCGTCATCGGGGGCATCTCCCACGACGTGAGGGACAAGAGCACCATAGTTTATCTCTGACTTCCGTGATTGTCTAACTTCAAAGTTCTCTGACGTAGGTTCTCAACTCTGATTGTGAGAGTTAATAATTAAATATCCTTTAAGTCTAACATCCCTAAAAAGTCTACTATCCCTCGTTGTATAAACTTGTAGTCTAAAATCTCTGGTTGTGTGAGTTCATAATCTGATTATCTGAGCTCGCAGTCTAACATAGCTGACTGTGCGAGTTCGTAGTTCAATATCCCGATTATATGAGCTCGCAGTCCAGCATCTCTGATTGTGTGAGGTCGTTGCTTCATATCTCTGATTTTCAGATAAATGATCGTAGTCCAGCATCTCTGATTGTGTAAGTTCAACATCCCTGATTGTGTGAGGTCGTTGCTTCACATCTCTGATTTTCAGATAAATAAAATGTATCTTATTCTGCCTCAAAACAGTCACGAAAAGACTATCTAAGTAGTACCTAAAACACGTAGGAAAGATATTTCTAGGGATCCGTTTATGAGCGAGCGTACGTAGAATAAATAAAAAAAGAGTAGATAGGGTTTGGCTTTATGATGTGGGTCGTAAAAGACACCATCACACGCTCGCTCGGCGTCCCAGGTTAGAGCAGCGAAATCCTTAACTGAAACGATTTTAAAGTCAGCGCAATAAACTAAGAGCGGAAGACGCTGCTCCTTTCGACCATCTTGAATTAAATATTGCGGTGGTTGCCACCAGTGACCATTGGTCATGCCCATCAGGCTAGAGTGGTCACCGAAGGACACCTGCGAGGGAGAGGAAAACGTGGTCCTCAATTTTTAAAACAACCAATTTATTATTTATATGCGAATTTTTCAAACCACCTTGATCCCCACGCTGAATTTTTCTGAATTTACTCCAGTGGCTCGACTCTCACGCGGTTTGCCTTCTCAGCCCGACAGTGATCAGTTCATCCAACACCACGAGCCATACGATACACTAATCCGACCTTTCAATGCACTGAAGATCATAATCAGGCATCGAAGCTTATATTGCTGTCTTGTTTCAGTTTGACCTAAAGTCTCCGATTGGTGTGATCGCTCCTCCCATGCTTCGCCACTCCTCTGTGTTCACCTCATCGTTCACCCGTAAATCATTAAGTTTGATCTTAAGTCGTGAAATGATTAAATGAGTTCTATGTGTTTCAATCAAGAACCTTCCGGTTTGGACGTACCAGATATAACGACTCACGGTTCATTTGAAACCAACAAGCGCTCCCGCTGTGACTGATTTAAAAACGATTACCTGAGAGTGAAAGCAATTCCTTAAGGCTAGCCAAAATTCAGAGATCGTTTGATGAGGATTTATAGTCTGAATTTAAAAATTAACGTTTAAGCGCCAATATTCAGGGGTGCAGTAACATGAAAACCACTACACTAAACCTTGATGAGATTCTTATCTCTGGAGGCAGTGCTACTCAAATCTCATTCTTAATACTCACTAATCATCATAATGATAACGGTTAAGATTAAGGCTGTAAACCACCATCATTTACAGAGTATGTAGTCTTATATGACTGACTGTCTGAGTTCGTAGACTAACATTCCTGACTGTCCGAGTGATAAATCCATAACCGACAGCGTTCACAGCATTTGTCATTTTCCAGACAGAGGAACATGGCATGTAGCCTTCTGCATGTTGACTTGCGAGTGCCATGGTTATTATGAAGATGCAAATGAGATGCGTGTATGCTTTGCAGTGGCAGTGGAAATCCGACTCTGGTGATTGTGTGATTGTAATTGAAATGAGGGTAACACGCATGAATAACGAACTCCTTAATTAGAATGTCAACTTAAGCAATGAAGTAACAGCTTGCTGCAAATATAAGAGCCTAAAGTTTCGACACGCTAAACCGAACATGGTAAGTGTTAGGGGAATTATTGTGGCATTTTCTGGGGATTTTCACTTAACATTGACGTTTGTGCTGTAACAAAGAATGACATTTCAACAATTTCGTCTAATGATCGAAATGGTCAAATTACAAACCCCTTCAGACAGACCGAACATATCAAAATGGAATTTCCAGATAATTCAAAATTAACACACTCAAAAAACGACTACGAAAATTTTCAGAGGAAGGATAATAAGAGAGGCAGATTGTAGGAACACATCGCTATTAAAACAAGACGTTTCAGACATTCGTTCTTTGATAGCCATAAATCTGTGAAAAATGAGAACGAGAACAAAAATGTTTAAGGAAAAACACTGAACAACTCAGCTTAAAAACTTCTGAAAAATTAAAAGAAAAAGAAATGTCGGACTAAAATTGCCAGCGGTTAAAGCCTGCTGTGAGCCATAAGAGTCGTTTTAATTCTAACAATGAACAAAGGCGCTAAAGTTCACAGGTCGTATAGAACTAAGGAAGATGAAAAAAAATTTTTATGCACGATTTTTGAGGCAGTGAAGTTAAGTTTAAATTTAACTAAGACAAATCGAGAGGAATGTGAGCGAGCGACCCTCCATTTGATACGTACCTCGTTTTAATGCCCATAATGAGAACTGTTAAGATTAAGGCTATGAACCCCCATCACTAATAAAGTGCGTAGTCTAACATTTCTGATTGCAAGACTTTTGAGTTTGAGCAGTTTTGGCAGTTTCGTATTACAGAGAATTATTACATATAGAGTTTTGCAATCATATGAGTGACTATTCACTTTGAGGTTACGGGATTTTGCGATCACCAGATTCCATTCTTACTTGTGTCGTGAAGTGCAATTCGTGATAGCAGTAATAATTACCTCGCAGTGCAAGCAAATGAGCAACAAATCATGAATTCTTGGAGAAAGATAACATTAAATTTAACTGCACATATATGATTCATCTTACCTCTGAGGTGCGTTGCGAACAGCAGCAGAATGCACCGCTTTGCAATCTGGAAAACACAAACAAAATATTGCCATAAGGTGCTTAGAGGTTCAATCGCACGACTTCAATGGAGATCGACTTGCCAATCAAAAGCAAACGCTGCTTTTGAAAGCGCTTCATATAGCCAAAGCTGTATTGCAGCTAATGGGAGATCACTTGATAATCCGAAGCAATATATACAAATAATTTTAGTCGATAGCGTACCGTATTTCAAAAGAAATATTTTCTTTGAAATGAGAAGTTCTTCGTGCTCTTGCAAATTCATTTACATCAGTTCCAAGTGCTTTTTATTAAATCGTTGGTTGTTGTCCCTAATTTGTTCAAGTCAATAAAATAATTTATTTCTACGCACAATCTTGTGCGTAGAAAAACAGAAAATATGAATTGAAGAGGAAGATAGTAAATCCTGGCAAATATACTTTTGCGCTGGAAAAGTTACATCCACCATTCTAACAGGTCGTTGGTTATTCACAATTTTACGCAATTCGCTGCTTCTAAATAATATTTGAAATTTCGAACCACTGCATGACAATGCGAGATAGTTTCAAAACACCATCCATAACTTTGCCCAACGTCATAGATGTTTTTGGCTCAAAATTTGCGTGTTCTCATACATTCACAGAGTTCAAAAATCCCGAAACATAAGCCGGTCAAGTCTTAATTTAAAATTACATGGACAAACCATCTATTTTTAGAATGACCTTGGTTTTAAAGATAAAGGCAGAACACTGTACAGGTTGAGTCTTACGAAACAGAGTGATCTCATCTGAGACCTTGACTTGTCGAAGGAAAAGGCCGAACTTATACCATGAAGATTTTAACGAGGACAAATTCTCCAATGATATCTACACGGTCTGTGCATAGGGATGCTTCAGAACTCACACCATACAAGCCAATCACTAACAAATAGAAAGAAAGAACGGTCACTCGAAGCCCCATATGGAAAAGCATGATATATATTTTCTTCGCACTGATTCATTTCTCCGATGTTCTTCCTCACATCAACTATTCAGAACTCTTCGAACGCAACTGCCATGAAACAAATTCAAATAACCTTCCACGGTTGTTGGGATGTGCATTTAAAATATCTGGTTGTCATAATTAATCAAAGTAAAATACTTTCAGATATATCAGATAGACCAGAATAAATAAAAAATTTGCGTTGCTTTGTTTTTAACTTCAAATCAAATGGTATTTGACTGGTGAAGAAAAAGAACTAATACAAAAAGTTGTTTGTCGCCCAGTGAATAGGAGAATCCTTTAAATTTCCGCGCCTACCGAACACTGACACTTCAATGCAACCAAGCCGCTACAAAAACAAACTTCAAACGCTCAAAAAATTGACGAAATCAACGAAGCCACCGATCCGCTCCGAAACAGCAAAAATATTTAGATTCTCCCGCCCGTATGCATTGCCGATGAGGCGAGGACGAAATCTATCCCTAAAATCTAGCGACTGAAGCTCACAGGGAAGTTAAAGAGGCTAACATGTCAGACACTTAATTATGAACACACAGCCACGGTGTAGGAGGTCGTTGGAACTTGAATGAAAAGCAATAATATTATAGCATGTGCGTGAGAGGCATAACTTTAGCCTGTTCTAATATCAGATTTGAAAATGAAATACACCTACCATTGCGAAAATATTTAACCATTATCTTTATTTTCCTTAATATCTGGAAACTCACTGTTAGTGTACAAGCAGTTGAACAAATACAATTCATGTCAAGTTACGTTGAATGAAATTAAAAAAAATAACCACTCTGGTTTTAATCTCATCCCCATAAGCGAACTAAGGATAACCAAGATGGTCGTGGAATACTTAAACCAATGATGGAATCCATTTTTATTTTATTAATCACTCATTGTTACAGTTGTTTCCGTATTCGAATTAGAAACGTTTTTTCAGCCT
>JACJUY010001713.1:8559-22682 GCA_014220935.1 Platorchestia sp. MABIK | reverse complement strand
TAACTAATATCGAATAACTTATCTCATTGATCAGTCTAATGCGAAACTAGGTTAAGTGATTTTAGGATAAACATTGTTCTCATCATTATTAGCGCATTATTGTACGACTTAGAATAACGTTGATGGTAGGATGCCCCAGAAGTCTCTGAACTTATTCGGGCCCACAGGTAGCTATACTCAAATTTGACCATTGTACTAGATTTAAGAAACATTCTACCTCTGTATCACCTGTGGTAAATAAATTGTTTAAATTGTTTTAATGGTTTGACACAGTTTTACCAATGTGACTAAGTGTTTCTTTTGTATTTTACACCCTAAGATGATGTTAGTAACATCGAAACTTTGCCTGTAGAGATTGACAGATTTTTATTTCTAGCAATTGAGTGTTTCTTTTAGTAAAGATGATTAGTGATTATCTTCGTATTTTAACACATGTTGAACTAGAACAGTTTCGCAAGGTCGAAAAATTGGAAAAGACAAATTTAATTTAATTAAGGTGAAAGATTTGTTCAGATAAATTAAGCTTCCGAAATATAATTTACTGAAGCATTTGAAACATCGTTTGAGTTCGCTCCATTATTGAAATAGAGTTATAAAAATGCTTTTTCAGCTTTTTAACCTAGAGAGAAAATGTGATTGAGTGAAGTGCAGCTCTATGAGTAGAAAAGTTCACCCTCTAACATCTACCAGTTTTCTTCGTCTCTTACTTTCCCCTGATTAGCTGCGCAGACTCTCATGAAAATACTCCGAGGACCGGACAGGGCTCGAACTAGGACTTCCATTGCGCATAGTATAAAGTGTCTTTTAAAGTGAGAATTTGAATAAATGAAATCTGCAGTTAAACTTCGGGAGTGATGTAAATGTATAACCTCCCATTTTGTATATTTTACAGGGCCATCACACGACAAATGCTACCAAAACGCAAGCGAAATAATGCATGAATAATCAATTTGCTGACCAATTTAGATTCTAACGCGGAGACAGGTTTATGTTGTTATCTTACCGCAATATTGACTGGAAGGAAACTATATTACTCATTACCACCAGCGGGGCAGACACAAGATTACTAACTAGGCCTTTTTGTTAAAAATGTTTAGATTCTGGCAAGAAAATATTCAAATTTGCCCCTTTTCTCGCTGATGGTTTTAAAGCATGTCTTCCCTGAAAAGAATTTGCAGAATTGGCTATATGCACACATGGTCTTTCTGACCAAATTGCTCATGTAAGGAAATTCAACAAATTGCTTACAGGAAAATCCAAAGCTGTAACCCCACACAGAAAATAAACAAACACTCGTTGCCTCAGTCAATTGCGTCAATAATGGTACTTATCTGTAAATTCAAAGAGTAAAACTCACCTGGTGACCGGCCATGGTGTGAATGCTGGAGGTCATCACTGGTTATAATTATTATTATTTCACTAATTTGATACAGGTTTTAACTATAAGCCGATCGAAAATTGAAAATTTCGATCAATTGGTGGTTAAAATACCACTTCTATATTTCCTAACTGGTTTAACTATAATTGGTTCAGTTAATTATTAATCCATGTTATTTAAAAACATGACTTATCTGTCGGTGATGTGACTCATGGCAATACTATCACTTCAGATTCTATTCAGTTCGTACTTTGTTCTTTTGATGAACGGCACTTTAATCTGAAACAAAAATTTCCTTAAACAGCTCGTTAGTCTGAAACGAAATATTTTGTTACATAGCGCTTTAATCTGGTACAAAATTTTCTGATGAACAGCCCTTAAGCCTAAAATAAAATATTTCGAAGAACGACACTTAAATCTACAACCAAATATTTCGTTAAACACCTCTTTCATCTGGAACAAAATATTCTGATGAACGGAGCTTAATTCTAAAATTACATGTTCTTAATAATTGACTCAGAGAATGGAAGATGTGTTCGATATTTGTATATTTAATGGCAATTAAATTCGGTGGCACAAGAAATGAGCGTATATTCCTTAAAATGATGTCTAAATATTTCTTCGATGAAAGACCAACAAACCGTGAGAAGTCCTACAAATGTGAGTCAGAATGAATATGCCGGGCGAAGATATCAACCGAATAACGAATTCGTATTTTAAGGTACAAAATTCACGCGCATTTTTTAATTTTTACATTAATTTTTCGGGCTTGAAAATTTTTCAGTATTATCAGGATACAATATATGTGACAGAAGACACAAAAAGCATCTTTCAGGATCACAGGAAATCCGGGTAAGTGAAAGAGGATCAAGGCGAGAAAATCTTTTACGAGTTCAACTTAGTGTAAAGCAATAACGCGGTCTGCGCGTGACAAAATGAAAACTCTGCAAGCGAGACAAGAAATTCACACGCAGTGCCGCCGACAAAAAGATTACTTTGTAAAATTATGAGCGCTCCGGAGAGGCATCACCAATTGGACTTCAGTGTTTTTGGCACACAAGTGAAGGGGGATGACATTCAGAAACAAATACCTCACCTTTATCGATGGAAAGTGAATTTAAAAAAAACGACAATAAGATTTCGAGCTAGAATTGAGGACCACTAACACATTTGCTTGTTTTTGGTTCTCGTGCAGCGTAAAAACTGATAACAGTTTTAAACAGAAAATTACTAAAGGCTACATTGAGTGTGGGCTACATGTCTTTGTTGGGAGGAATGCCTTGCGTTATTTTGCTAGAATATAAATTACTGTGAGGAAAACAAGGATTTTTAATAACAGTGCGAATGACTTGATGTTTGCTTCCGGGTATTCGCTTTACAATTGGTGCGAGGTGACTTGACATGCTCTGAGTACGTCTCTCGACGTACATAAAACATAATGAACATTCAAATTACATTGATGCAGTTGGAGAGTGCAGTACGGAGAGTGAGTGCTTTAGAATTTACTGTCTGTCATCGATTCTGTTCGGTAGAAATGATCGTCACTCTCGAAAGGAAAACGTTTAAGATTGAATTTACTTATACTGTTCTTTGTATTGTGGCAGTTCCAACAGATGGCATTTATTGTGGCAGTTTTCACATTTTCACCGCAAGGGCAAGATATCGAAACACTGAAACGAATTTGTTTCGTCCACTTCGCAAGATGAGGTGTTGAAGAAAACTCATTGCCTTAATCGGGGAATTATTAGTATTCAGAAATTCGAAAAATAAGGCATTGACTCACAGTTTTCAAACTTTTCCATTTTTATAGGACGTACGACGCGGTGTACTCTTGTCTTATAAAAACCTCAATAAACCCCGTAACCCAAACACCTCATTAACTAAACTCTGAATGTTACGGCTGCGAGAAAAGCAGACACGCTCCAGCATCCAGCATCTACGCACAACCTATTTTATTCATCTATACTTTGAACTTAAATTCTTCGGGCTGCCTTCAGAATGTGCGCTTCCGGGTACAAACACCCGTGACTTGTGCCTCGGATCCCTGTAGTTGACGTCACTGGGGACTGACGAGCAAGGTGTCAACTCTGTGACTGACTCGCACCTGGTCCGATCTCCTTTACTACGGAGTCAGCCCTCATGACCAACAGGAACAACTGTTCGGACCAACAGGGGTCAAGAACAACTGTTGTTCTTCGCTTCAGCCTACATCCAGCCCTCGCTACCACCTTCGTCGTGTGGACCGCCAGGAATCTTTTGGTGAGGGTGGGTTGTGGTGATAAGTAGGTACAATTAATGTCTCTACGAATAGATGTTCCCGAACTCGAGCCGTACCCAAAATTTAAGCTGTGACCTAACTACGTAAACTGTAAAACTAGATTTACTGTTGGTGCTTATCAATTGTACAGTATAATCTGTTCACTCAGAAATCTATTAAACTTGAAAATAATGTTCTCTGCTGTTACTCGAGTCTCGAACCCTAGCGCCGAATGCTCACTCCAAATTGTTATTGGGTTGGCCAAAAAGTTCAATCGTTTTTTGTGTGTCATATTTCCGACCTTCTAAAGACCATTTTATGTTATTCTCTAAATCCTGTATTCGGTACAACGAGCATGTTTAAGTCAGTGTGCAATGAGCCTCAGTGCATAGAAAATCTGACATTTTTGCTTGCATTCGAGCCCATAAAATGGTGGACCAAACAGAGCAAAACTGATAATGATTTTTTACTTCAGAAAGGAAAGAAAACAGTAGTTACTTACACAAATGTATGTCATGTGCATGAGTAGTTTCTGTTGCTTTCCTTCCTTTTTTAAAGTAAAAAGCATTGGATGTCAGTAGTGCTCTGCTCGGTCCAACATTTCAAGGGCTCGAATGCAAGCAAAAATGTTGCAGCTTCTCTACTTGGAAGCTTACTCGTATTACACACTGACGTAAGTATGGTCGCTGTACCGAATACAAGATTTTGGGAATAAGAATATAAAATAATCTTCAGGAGGTCGGAGAGATGACAATCAAAATACGAACGAGCTTTTTGGCTAACCTATTATTTACGTGCTCTCATTTTTATAAATTCTTTGGCACTTCTAACAGTGCATGCTCTCCTCAAGTCACGGTTTTTGATGAAGTTGCTTGCGGGCCTCCGTCGAGTGCACCAATCTCTGATTTCTTTCCCCTAGACTTGCTTACGTACGGTGAGTCCCGGGCGTGCTTTTACTGCAAGATCCCTTTTGTCATTTATTTTTTCCATGTGTATGCATTGGAACACAAAAATAATTTGGATACATGCGACATTTTTATCCCCACTCAATTTTTTCAAAAGGAAAAAGTCTGTCGCTATACTACATACAAGGTAAACTATCACGCGATACTAAAATACGCAACTTAAATGAGAGTTGTCAGCGTCCCCGTGCGTTGACCTTTGTCTGCAGTACACCGATGTTGAGACGCATCCTAGAATCACTAAGCGGTTTCCCTGATCCGGATTATTCCATTTCTGGTCCGGAAGTCCAGGAGTTAGTCATGTGGAGTTTTCCTGCCGGTAGAATACAAGGAAATGATGATTAGTGAACGTCTTGTACAAACCTTGAGTTGTTCTCTCCTGCTCTCAAGTGGAGTCATTACCCTCTTGCGTCAGGGGTGAGGGTGTCGCTGTGTTGTGCCATTCTGCTCCTTTGAACATTGCGTTAGTTCCCAGGAGAATGCTTTATCATAATTTTGGCAGAGGGCTGTTCTTTCGGTCGTTTTCCATCATTGCTATCGTGTACGTTAATAGTATTATAGTAACTTATGTTAATGGCAATCAACTACCAGCCATTCGGAATGTTCAGCTCACAAGTGTATGTTAATTTCCATCAACTACCAGTCATTCGGACTGTTTACCTTCTTGATTTATCCTGAACCAATGTGCTATTAATA
Organism: Platorchestia sp. MABIK; assembly: GCA_014220935.1. Taxonomy (NCBI): domain Eukaryota; kingdom Metazoa; phylum Arthropoda; class Malacostraca; order Amphipoda; family Talitridae; genus Platorchestia; species Platorchestia sp. MABIK. The sequence continues at coordinate 17,389 of JACJUY010001713.1, read as the reverse complement.
TCAACGCTCCAAACATTTTAGCACATATTCTAGTAACCTCAGATAACTATTCATGTCCGGTAACACCAGGGAACACGTTAATTGCTAGGTTTGCGCGGTTGCTGCAGATGGTTTGGCTTGGGTGTAAGGAACAGAATTGGTATAACGACTGCACTGCTCGAATCCATTTTTATTCTTTCTAACAAGTGTGAAAAATATAATGGTTGTGTTGCATTCCAATTCGGGAGTTAAAATCTATGTTTAAAAAAGGTAGTAAAATAATTTAAATGCTATTCATTCATGCGTGTGGGTAAATGAGCAATTTACCTTGTGGTGCACATACACATGTACACACATGCACTACGTAGTCAACGTGTTCAGCGAATTCAGACATGCATGGAAAAATTCGGCTGCTAGGAATCTGAACACCAGGTGAAAATATTTAAACAATAAAAAAATCAAATTCTAAGACTTAGCTGAACTTTGGACTTACCCAACATGGTCTGAAAGTCATGTTCCATTTGAAACATTTCCTCATCATATTGATATGTTGTCAAGGACTTCTGCAAAGCTACAGAATTCTCAAACTTTAGCTAGTGCTACTGGTCTGGATTGACATGTTTGGCCCCAATCCGCGACACATTGCTACAGGAATGAACTATTTTCGAGTGAATTCAAAATTTAAGTTGACTTTTTGAGATCACTTTCCATGTTGTTTAAGCCGTTCATTTTAGTTCGGGAGTGGTTCATCAGTTCCTTGCGCACCAAATCCTTGTACTCCATATCCTTGCGCATCAGATCCTGCCACATCAGATCCTTGAGCATCAAATCCTTTCACATCAGATCCTTAAACATTAAATCCTTGCGCATTAGGTCTTTGAATATCAAATCCTTGCGCATCAGATCATTTTGCATCAAACCCTTGCGCATGAGCCTCGTGCATCAGATCCTTGCACATCAGATGTTCGTGTTTCAGATCCATGAGTTTCAGATGCCCTTGCTTGAGATCTTTATGCTCCCATTCCCTGTGCTTCGGACACTTGTGCTTCACCAAAAATTCAATAATTTTTAAACTATTTGGGCAAATTATAATATCCTCGGAAGGTGGACCGGAATACCGCACTGTTTTTTTCACACCAACGCTTGTAGCCTTGATACGTGAACCTTGGCCGGTCTCTGACACGCACACGCAGAAGCAGTTCAGGGCCTCAGCCACACCCATGTGAACTGTGCTGCTCACCTCTCACCGTCACCAGAATCACCGTCAATACCCCCAACGTCACCACAACCATCTTCATTACAACCACCGTCATTACAACCACCACTTAAACAACCACCGTCATTACAACCACCGTTCTTACAACCACCGTCAAAACCCCACCGTCACCACAACCACCGTGACATTACAACCACCGTCATTGCAACCACCGTCATTGCAACCACCGTTATTACAACCACCGCCACACCAACCACCGCCACAACAACCACCGTCACCACAACCACCGTCACTACGCCACCGTCACCACAACCACCGTCATTACACCACCGTCACCACAACCACCGTCAATACACCCACAGTCATAACAACCACCGCCACAACAACCACCGGCACCACAACCACCGTCACCACAACCACCGTCATTACACCACCGTCACCACAACCACCGTCACCACAACCACCGTCACCACAACCACCGTCACCACAACCACCGTCATTACACCACAGTCACCACAACCACAGTCACTACACCACAGTTATTACGACCACCATCATTATTTTGATCCACGTCCTTTGTTATTTCTTTTTTGAGTCTTCCGTGATCGATTGCTGTGTTTCGCTGAGCATTTGACATTTGAGTAGTTCACGGAAATTTCTCCGAAATTTTCTCATCAAATTGATTGATGTTTTAATACTGTTTCTCACTAATAAAAATTGTTCGACTGCGTTACTTTCTTCCTTTTCTCTTCTGTTTTCCTCATAGAATACCCCGTCCATGTCGCCCCAGATTCAACACAGCTCTTATACATCGAAATTGTGCTACACCGATCCTTCCCGTGTCTCACATAGCGCTCCCAGCATAATTCTAATGGTACGCTCTGTATAATGAAAGCATTTTTGTATTGGCACGAGTAAACATCAGTAGATAATCCATATTAACTACAGAGAACTATCTGATTCACCAGAGAACTCCCATAGAATTTCATTTTCTTCAACAAATCGTCCCCTACAATGAACTACTCTGACCCAATTTTTTCACGTGAGGCGTCGCATTTCGATGGCGTGGCTGCAAGTGATCGTCTCCAGCAAAACAAATGCAAACGAGTAAACGTTTTTTTTTCATTCTTATTGAAAGCGGAAGAACTCAGTGAAATCTATAACACAAACAATTATTTGACTCTTACATGAAACTCGTTCGCTCATATTTGCATTATTACAACACCCGTCATTACAACCACCGTCATCACAACGACCGTCACTAGAAAGACACTGGCATCAGGTTGTCACCGACGCAAGCATGAGGAAGGAACCGCAACTCGGCCGTGAACTTCACAAATAGCATTAAAGGTTCGAATTTAAAGGAAAGTGTATCGAAGGAAAAACAAATGAGTGTTTATAGAAGTGAGTTTTGAGATCCACGAGGCCGGAAAAGGGAAAAAAACTATTTTCGGAACATAACTGGAATAAATGCTGTAAGATTTTCAAAGTGAACTCTAGCGTCTCGAATAAATACCGAGAAGAACTCCGTGGTCCAATAAGATGAATAAAAGCGGCTGAAAGAGGTTCTTCGCAGCACTCCACGATCACAACATAAGCTGAAGGAAAGCGTACCCCATTAGGACGATTTTCTTCAGTATTGAACTTAGAGCAATGAAATTTGAAATTCTGATAGGAAATGCAATTTAGAATCATTTGTCATCTATAAAAAATTGCTATTTTCTGTAAAGAAAACGAGATATTCATAGAAAACGAGATTTTGAAGGGATTTTTCAAAATGCATCTCCTCCTACTGATTTTGAGCTACAGTAATGATTTTGGTATCATTGGATGCGGAAAGACGTGGGCGTTCCAAAGACTTGAATGCAATTCTCCAAACTTATAGTTTAAAATGGAAAAAACAAAGAATTTCAAGGCATGTCTTCTTTTGTAAAATTTTGTACTATATGGCGTCACAACTTTTGATCAAAAATAAGTTTCAAATTTCTGTTTGCGATTTTGGAATTCCCACGTCTTTCTGCATTCAATGATACTAAAATAATAACTTTAGCTCAAAAACTGTAGGAGATGCATTTTGAAACCCCATATTCCGATCCTCCCAAAAAAGGTTAACAAAGAAACATGAACAATCTTAATTTTTCTTTATCACTATTGGTTGCGTCAGCTAGGACCTTTGAAACGATTAAATTGTAATAAAGAGACATAGAAGAGGACATAGTAACATCGCGCCGTGAAGATAGTGTCGAGGGGGAGGTGAAACATGATAAAATATCACTTCCCCCTCCCCTCCCCCCATACTTCAAACCCCCGTAGCGGGCGAACGATTGAACGTACAAACCCGATTTTTTCACAGGATGTACCTGACATCTCATCCTTCCTATAGCAGCTAAAATCAATATCTCTAGAAAATTCGACATTCTGGGGGTACGCTTCCCTGAAATAAGTTTTCTGTTTTTCTTAACTTGTCTTCAACCAGCACCGAGAGCTTTTTTCATTGTAAATGCTTCTCTTTCCCAATGTTTTTGACGAGTACTAAAGACATAAGGCATCATTAGAGACATAATTTTAGAGAATGAAGCACATCTTTTGCTCGGCGATAACGCAAGTTTGTTAAAAAATAAAAAGCGAAGAATTAAATTCTAAACATTTTCAACGTTTCGGGATAAATTATTTCAGCTGAAAAACACACGACATGAAAATAAATAATAGTTACAGACACCAACGGTTGACGAGAGAATAATAAATTAGATAGAAATGCACAATTGGAAAGAACTAGACATATCATTAAGTGTGGGTCTACCCTTTAGAATATACAATGATTCTAAAATGTGTACGTCAGTGACATTTGACTCCTGTCATATGATTGAAAAATTATTATTGGGGATTATTGAATTGCAGTTGTCTGCGTGAATATGGGGTGGTTGTCCTAGCCTTGATCCCGTGCGGTAGCTTTATGTGCAATTATGAGAGAATTTGGTTAGATGACTGTCCTGCTGATTTTAAACCCGTGTATTATAAGAGGTACGTCGATGATAATTTTTTTTACTTTTCAAAGAACAATCTCATGCATTTCAATTCCTTGATTATTTGAATTCTAAGCATGGATCGATCAAATTTACGGTGGATGGGGAGAACAACAACGATATTCCTTTCCTTGATTGTTTGGTTAGTAGATTGAATGGTAGATTTCAAACATCCGTTTATAGGAAAAGAACGTTCTCTGGACTAGGTTTGAGTTTTTTTAGTTTTTGTACCTTTGAATTCAAATTGAATAACATCAAAACGCTTTTAAACCGTGCCTTCTCAATTTCATCCAATTTTACTGTAATGCATTTTGAGTTTGAAACCCTTAAGAAAGATTTCTTTAACAATGGGTATCTAGTAACTATATTTGAGTCCCAGTTGAAGCAGTTTTTGTCCAAAAAGCTGAATAGTCTTCCGTCCACCAAGGACCCTAATAACAAGCTTTACATTTCTCTCACAAATTTCGGTGCTCAATCCGAGAAACCATAAGAAGAGCTGAAATCTCTTTTGGTTGAATACTTAAATGAATTTACATGTTACTTGTGAACAACTTTTGTATTAGATCGTTTTTCAGTTTCATGGAAAAACTTAACGTTGCGATGCGATCCTCAATTGTTTATGAATATCGTTGTGCACAGTATGCATCCAGGTACGTCGGTTGCACCGGTCGTACCCTAGGACAAAGGATCGCAGAGCATAGGGGAGTCAGCTACCGCACAGGATCAAGGCTAGGACAACCACCCCATTATGCAATCCGTATTCAAGCAGACAACTGCAATTCAACAATCTTCAACAATAATTTTTAAATCATAGGGCAGGGGTCTTATTTCACTGACGTACGTATTTTAGAATCACTGCATATTTTAGTGGGTAAACCAGCACTGAATGATACGTCTAGTTTTTTCCATTGTGTATTTCCATCTAATTTATTATTATCTCGTGATCCGTTGGTGTCTGTAACTAATCATGTTTATTTTCACATCGTATGTTTGTCAGCTGATGAGGGAATTTATCCCGAAACGTTCAAAATGTATTTAGAATTTTATCCCTCGCTTTAAACTTTAAAGTTTTAGAGAATGAATAGGTACCTGGTTAAACAGTACTCCAATCCTACTGCGTTAAACAATGCAACTATCAGTGGGGTACAAATACGATAAAACTTAGATTGGTTTTCATATTCTTCAAGGTTTGCGCACGAATTAATGAGGACAAAATAAGAGAAACGTAAATTTATGTTACATTCAAATTGATTGATAAGTTCACACAAGGTACACTAAATTGAAACAAATTAGCATCGTAGAGTCACTCATGGGAAATAATTGGCATATATACGCAGACACTGTTAATGTTGATCTAATTACAATAGTGCAATTCTGGTGTAGATCAACTGAAAACATTTCCACAGAAGAAAAATGTTACGAAAAATAATTATTGTAGTAAAGGTTCATGATGGCATTTATTTCCGTTAAGCCCTTCTAATTTTGACCGCGGAAAGACTTAACTTAATTTGCGAAAGGAAAATACTCCAACTACAGACAATGACTCCAACCACAGACAGTGACTTCAACTACAGACAATGACTCCAACTACAGACAATGACCCCAACTACAGACAATGACTCCAACTACAGATAATGACCCCAACAACAGACAATGACTCCAACAACAGACAATGACCCCAACTACAGAAAATGACTCCAACTACAGACAATGACTCAAACTTTAGAAAATGACCCCAACTACAGACAATGACCCAACAGCAGACAATGACCCCAACACCACTAGCACCTCTATAATTTTTGTTAAAGTTCCACCACACGGCGAGAATATCGAGCGACTTGCCCTTGAACAAAAGGCGAAGAAATATTTACTACACGAGGGAAGTCAGCGAGTTTTACCATTACATTTAAATTAGTGTTAAGCCTTTAAAATGCAATGCGCCATCAGCTGCGAAATACAAAGTTCAAACTTCAGCAACTGTGCTCTCTAAGTTTCATGGTTATGCTCAAAGTTACGTCAAGTCTTTCTGGGATCATCGAACTTTTATGTGAGTTTAGAACTTTGTTCTTCTTAATCGGTCCCAAGTTTTCCCGCTGATGCTTGACCTCGGCTCTAGATACACTAGAGTCGCTTGTGTGTAATTTATTATGAAGTTTATACCGTAAGTGGAAAATTAAAGGTGGCTTTTTTTCAAGGAGGAAATTGCCAATGGCACACGTTAGAGCTCAGAAATGATGATTATTTTATAATAATTGATAGCGTAATGATATTTTGCCCATAATGACGAATTACTCATGAATGATAAGTACCTTATCATAGAATTTTACTCATAATTTTAAAGTACAAATAAATGATAAATTATTTATAAAATCAAAATACGCATAGGTCCCAAATTACTCACAATGATGTTTTATTTACAATAAGTTACACATGATTGTGAATCTCTCATAATTAAACATTACTCAAACCCATAGATTCAAAACTGCTACAGATAATACAAAGTTAGAAATCATGATTGTATTTTTTAATCAATTGGTCGTATTGCAGAACTAACATTTCACAGTACGTCATGGTTCTGATGAATCACTGTTGTGTTAAGGTTACATACATAAATCAGAAATTCAAAATTAAAAAAAACACAAAAAAATATATATTTATTGAAAATGCTACGGCATACAGTTTTACCGTTACACAATTTGTATAAGGTTAAAAGGCGAAACAGGACAAATTTGTAAGTGAATTCATTTTGTTGTGTGCATCCTATGTACGGTAGAAGTGTTGAAATATTTTAAATTTCAAATGTAAGCAGGAAAGTGTGAGTAGGATTTTCTTGATGTCATCAATTGAATTTAAAGATATAACCTGTACATACATCAACTTTGAATATGTTTTTCCCACCTTCGCAAATATTTTAATTATAAACTGGTCTATTTTAGGAAAATGTACTTCAGCTTTAAAACTGTAGTTTGTGTTTGTTGCGACAAGGAGTGAATCTGGACAAAGCTTAAATGTAGCATCCTGAAAATAATGTTATTTCTGGAGTCTTTTTACTCTTCACATATTGACCATTATTTCTCTTGTCCAACGTCATTACGCTGGAATGAAATTATCTTAACTTCCTACTCTTCACACATTTACCATTATTTCTCTCGTCCGTTTAAATTACGCTCGTGTGAAATTATTTCGGATTTTGCAATTGCGCTGAATAAGTAGCAATGATATAATGCAGAACGATTATATTTTTCAAAAAATGCTAAGATCATGAAACATAAAATTTATAAATCAACGATTACATTTTATAAATCTGAATAAAAATGGTGAAAAGATGATCACAGACAGTTTTTGATTTGAAAAAAAAATGAGATTACGAGCTGAGTTTCACTTACCTTTGAGGGCGTACGCCTGCCTGTGTGGGCTAGAAATGCATTGATAACTTCATTAAGGGAAAGCTCCAACAAGTGGCAAAATTACGCGTTGCTTGGGAGATACTAAAAGAAAGAAACGCGTTTTTGTTATTTTAGACGTTAGGTTTTAATAAATTTTTCTCGTATTGCAATGAAAATAATTTGTTGGCTGCATTCCATTGAATTAGTTTCAAGTAAGCGAATAAATTAAAGAATCGATTCGCACAAGTTCTAATAATATATTGGTTATGCAAGTGTTAAATATTTTGTGAAATACTCAAATATTCTTTGCGATGTATGTATGACTCCAACTACAGACAATGTCTCCATGTATAGACAATGACTTCAACTACAGATAATGACAATATATATCAGATGTATATATAGTTGTTAAAAACTTCAGTATTCTCACACAAAATATTTTGAACTTCCTGCCAGGTTAAAGAGACGAAAAGCTTTCAATTCGTCGTGAGATCGGATGTTTTCATGAGAAAAAATTATTTACGATATTTTAGATATTTCATGGGTTTTCAGAAAAGCCTTTTTGTTGCAGTTTAAATATAAACATTTGTTTAGCAGCGGTAGTTCCTAGCGCTTTGTTATATTCTGAAAAAGACCATCGTAGTGATCATTAGGTCATGATTTCATCTTCTTATTACTGTGCGAGACGTAAAAATAGATTCCAATGTTTTGTGTGAGATGAAGCAAGGCATTCATGCTGTGGAGATGTGCTGGCGTGTTTATGTTCAAACAGACGTGCTCGTGCATGAAAAAATGAATGAAATTCTCCCAAAGGCAAGTCTCTGAACAAAAAGTAAAAAGGACATTAAGAAAACACAAGCGAAAAATATTGATTGGCGTTCATAATAATGTGCATCAATAGATCGATAGGTCACTTTTTGACACGTGCGCTATAGCAGTGCAGAGCAATATTGCAATAAATTGTGTACACAACATTCAGGTAGGTATTCATTAGGTCTACAACTTCACAGGCGTTCCCGAAATAGGGCTATACTAATTACTGAGCTATGTCACATGAAAGACATTATTGCGTGTGCATTTTTATGTCAGGCTATATTACACTGAATAACAAATTTCAAAAATTTTTTTTTACTGGAGATGTGTAAATTGATATAGACTAATTCGGGTACGCTTATTTCAAAAATCATAACCGTTTTGCTGTATCACGTCAGGATTTTCAGTTACAG